>VDFB02347479.1:0-29272 GCA_007258455.2 Sequoia sempervirens
TATATATATGTATACATGCATATATATATATATAGATGCAATGTATGTATATATATATATATATATATATGTATTTATGTATGTATGTATGTATGTATGTATGTATGTATGTATGTATACTTTATGTCATGCTAGATAAGTAATTTGCATAGATGGTTAATTTATTTTCTATGAGTTTTTCTCAAATGTTTGTATCTTTGTCATTATACACATTGTGGAGATTTGAAAGAGATTATCATTATGTATGGATGGTGGAATTGCAATTAAATTACCTCTCTTTCTAGGCTATCAGTAAAAGCCCTAGACAAGTCCTATCTATTTGTCTAAAAACAAGTAAATCCTATTCATGTTTGGGTAGATGGAAGCCTTGTTGAAAAAGATATAGAAAGAAGACATTAACAATAAATTAATACATGGGTTGCATTTCTCCTTGTTGACCTATCTTTGTATTAAGTGCAACATCATACAACTACAAAGAAACATTTCATATTGTTATAACAAAATACATGTGCGAAATTAGATAAGGAATGGGGAGAAGGAATTATGGAATGGCCCACCACAAGAATAGTAGTGAAGGTGTCATAGGTTGCAGACGAGGGTAGTTGTGGAGCTCTCCAAACCAGCACACAAGGGAGGCACATATTAGTTTCTTTGATAGGTCTGCTATGAAATAAACACCAGAGTTTGTCATTTCACAAGGAAACCAAAAAAATTGATATCATTATATTAGAAAAATGAATATTATGAATTGGCATATGAAAAAACAACTACCATTTTTTGTCTATTGAGTGGGGCATGATGAGGAGACAACAAAGGCAATAAACTCCATGGTTGTTGTGGACATGCTTGAGCAAGCTAGAAAAAATAATGTGGAATTTTATCATGTATCACAAAAAATAAAATCGGTGTACACAACACTACATATTTATGAATGTAATATATGGGAATTGTCAAATAGGGAAACGACAAAAAAATATTTTTTTAGGAAAACATTTATAGCAATTTGAATCAAATAAAGCTAGTAGAAAAGATAATAGGAAGACATTTAAATTTGTGGAAGGAAAGCACAAAGGAGGAATGTGAGAATTCAATGTATATAGGTTGTTAGAATAGAAAACACAACATCATTGGAGGATTTCAAACTTATTAATCAAATGCTAAACAATTTTTTTTTGAGAATGCACTTACAACGTGTGCATATAAAGGTTAATATTTTGGAATGTTGCAAGGATGTTATTTACTTAAAAAAAAAAAAAAAATCTAGTTATTTTTGGTTCCAATCTCCATGCATCTTAGACAACTAGAGTTGTTTGTATTTGCATGTCTATTAATGTGTAACAATTGTAACAATATATTAAAATCAATTGTAAGAGAATTGTAGGTATGCCAATAAATAGTTGACTTCATGAAATTTTAAAAAACTTAAACAAAGATGGGAAAATGGAATATACAAAACAGTGTATTAGTTTGAATGCCATATAGTAAGAGCATCACACAATGAAATGTTAGATGAAGAATTCAATAGTTTAATGGAGTAGAATCATCAAAACATGGAATTGGCATGTACAAGTTGTGGCATCTAGTTATTTGTGCATGGTATCTTTGTGCATCTTTGGCACTATGCCCATTTTACACAAATTATTACTTGGTATGGTTTTTAAAAATACAACTTAGAAATTGTTTGAAGAGGTGATGGCATACAAGCTGAGGTAGATGAAAGAATAATTATCCTAGAGCATATTTTGTTTGTTGGCCTATCGGATGGAACTAAAAGCACTTGGAAAGGCCTGCAATTACTCAAGGCATGTTTCTTCATTGCGGCGATGAGCAGTGTACTTGTTGGTGCCAATCCTAGAGCATCTCTCAAATGAGAAAGGTGGATCAATATGAAGTCTTTCAATTGATTTTACACATGAAATAGCTGTAAAAGTCAACCCTTGTCTCTCTTTGGTACCTATGTTTATTGTTGCTCTATCCAATGTTAAGCCTTGAGCTTTAGGAATGTACAAGATCATCATGGAAAAAATAGCCCCTTAAGTGGTCAAAAATTCAAAAAAATTAGAGTTAGGCAACTTGATGTAAAAAATTGAATAAGTTTGATACATTATTTCAAAAATATGTATTAATAGAATCTCTAGCAAAATGAATGTAGTTTCTAAACTACTAGGTTAAAAAAATCTAGTTGATGAAAATTTAAAATTTAAATGCAGTAGTACATTTAAATTTTAGGGAAACAATAAGTAGGTGTCTGCCTGACCACCCTAACCACAATAAAATGATAATATATTTTTATAAGATTTTAGGTATAAGTAGATGACGCATGTCCTGATGTGATGCATATTTTTTTTGTAATTTTTTTCCAATTAAATAATTAATTATGAATTTTTTATTGCAACTTTTGAAAAATATAAAAACTTGTATGTTTGACCACCTTAACTTGGTCAAAACTTCATGAACTTCAATTTTTATTTTTTTAATCCTATAGTATGTGAAGCATAGAATGTGACACATGTTTTGGATTCAAAAAAAGTGATACTGTTTGAATGCTATAGATGTTTTTTAATCAGCATATCAATTAGGACTTTAATCATAATTCAAATAGAAAATGAATAATAATTACTTATTAAATTCAAAGTAAAGCATTATTTATATTGGTGGAAAGCTGAGAATCTTCTTTAAAAACCCTTTTCATTTTATCAATTTTGTGTAAAAAAAAAGTCATCAACCACATACCCATCATATTGCCATTGTTTGGCCCATCATGATCCTAAACATACCCCTTTATGTATTGTGATTCCCCATGCCATAGTGAGTGGAATTTGTGTTTGACTCCCATAACTTATAGATGGGATAGGGATGCCTATCAAATATTTTGGGTCCCATGGTGGGCCAATGTAATTTTGGAAGTGAACAGCATAGTCAAGAGGGTTTGGCTGTTTAGAATTTTATGTAGGAGCATCCAGTGGTGTGAGGGCAATCTTGCATCAGCCAAAAAGATGTTTTCCATTTATGTTCTCATTTTTTATTTTTGTAGATTTTTTTGCATTTTTGTATACCCTTTTTGTCGAATAGGAGTTTCCAACTTTTAGAACTACTTTTCTACTTTTTCTGCTCAACTGTTATTTTTAGCAGCTATGAATTTGAAGGCATTGGAAGATAGAAATTTATGGAAAGGTTCAAGATAGAAAAATAAAAACTTTGGTGAAAGAATCAGGTCAAGATCATTCACAGTTTGAAAGTTATTCAAGTTCCAATTTCTACTTTTTGCCTTGAAAAACCTTTCGAATAGGCCTGAAAATTTGTGAAAATGCCAAAGTAGTCAACTATTAGGCCTAATTTGTGGAACACCACCTTTTCGAGAGTTTTCCAAAAAGGTATTATATTTGAAGATCTGATGGTCGGATTAAAAGTTATGGCTTTCGAAAGTTGGTGAATATTTTAGAAATGTGCTAATTTTCGAATGTCAATTTAATTTGAATTTAAAATTGTAATTTTTGGCACCAAACCACCAAAACTCATAACTAAAATGTTTTTTTGGCTCCAAACCAAAACGGGGCTATTTATGGGCTAATTTATGATTTTTGGGTAAGTTTTTGGGGAAAATAATTCACATTCGGAGAAAGGGGATCTGAATAATTTTCTGTATGTTTGTAATTTGCATGTATCACAGAGCTCGAGGATTTGTGATCCTCTGCATGTAATACTTCCATATTTTTGAATAAAATATTATTCTCTTTTGTGAGTGTTATTTTGTGTCTTGGGTTTGCTCCCTCGTGAGGTGGTATCAGAGCGGGTTTTCTTGATTGTGTGAATAGATCGTTGATCGTGAGGCAGTTTGCACCAAGACCATGGTTGTGGCTTCAAGATCTTCAAGATGCCTCCAAGAGTGATTCCTGGTAGGTGTGGTGGTGCCATAGGTGGCAGAGGTGGTAGAAATGTTGGTGGAAGAGATCCATTGGTGGCCAAGGCTTTCAGAGCCCTCCAGAGACAAATTGATGCATTACAGGAACAAATGAGAAGAGGGTTAAACCCGAGAAGGAGAGGAGAAAGTGAGGATGAAGAAGAGGTGGAAGATTCAGACATAGAAGAGGAATAAGAAGAAATCGATCAAGATTAGATGCGACTAATAAGGGAAATTTCAAAGATAGGAAAAAGACCCAGAATAGAAGTCCCCAGTTATTTCAGAAGCCTAAATTTGGAAGAGTTGATCAACTGGATCAATGAGCGAGAAGAATATTTTGTGTATGAAGAAGTAGAGGATGTAGATCGGGTTAAGTTTGCAAAAATGAAGTTGAAGGGCCATGCAAATATTTGGTGGAAAGAGGTCCAGTTGGAGAGGAATCGAAGAGGAAAAGGAAAGATCAGCAGTTGGGATCACATGGTCAGGAAACTGGAGAAGCAGTTCATACTAGTAGACTACAATTTAGATCTGCTAAAGAAATTGCAAGGATTGAAGTAAGGAAGTAGATCTGTGAAAGAATACATGGAAGATTTTCACAAGATGATCATCAAAATAGGCCATGCATAGGCCAACAAGGAGAAGGTAGCCCATTATCTTAAGGGGTTATGACCAAGCATTCAAGAGGAGCTAAGCCTGGTTAGAATGACCACCATTGAGGATGCATACCAGTTTTCTCTAAAAGTTGAGGAGAAGTTGAACAAAAGATTTGATAGCAAGGAAAAGGGTCGAGGAGGTCAAAATGGAAGGGGTAGTGGAAGATATTCTGGGAGCCGTAATGAGGGTGAAAGGAAAAATGAAGATGTGGGTACTAGTCAAAGCTAGAGGAATGATAACTTCTACCACCCTCGTGATCAAAATAGTGGTGATCAAAGAGGTAGAGGATGAGGAAGATCTAGGCTAGGACCTAGAAGAGGTGGTTTCAGAGGAACTTGCTTCCATTGTGGTGAAGAAGGGCATCAAGCCTATGAATGTCCACAACACCAAGGAAGGATGGATAAAAGTCTAGAAGACCATGGAAGGGTTGCACATGCAAATGAGGAGGCCCGATCCAAGCATTCAGATGATGCTGAAAAGGGAGAAGCTCTAGTGGTTAGAAGAGCCCTGATGACTAAAGAGAAGGAGCTAGAATAGAGGAAGAATCTGTTCTGCACAAGGTGTAAGTATGAAGACAAATGTTGTGAGGTCATTATTGATAGTGGGAGAACTGATAATCTAGTGTCAAAAGAGATGGTTACAAAGTTGATGCTAAAAAGGGAAAGGCATCCACATCCATATCAGATTGCCTAGTTGCACAAAGACTAATGAGCCTTAAATATGCTCATAGTTTGAAACTTTTGATACTCTTACTTTTGTTATTAATAGTTGTTTAAACCTGTTGGTTAAAGACTTTTTGGGTAATATCCTATAGAAACAAATTCCATATTCCTGTAGCTTGACAACTTTATTAATTACCATTTTGACCTCCCGCATAGCTGATGTATGCTTATGATTTTGGATAATGGAATAGGATTAACATGTGATTAATGAATGGATGATGTGTACTTGTATGTATGCTTTCCTTCGCCTCTGTCACTTATTGTAGGTTGTTGGAGGGAGCAGAAGCTAATCAAGCGCAAAGAATTTTGGCTCTATTGAAGAAGTTGTTCCAATAATAACTCTTTGACCAAATCTTTGGGAAGAAGTTTAAACGGTCCTTTGATCTAGGGAGTGTGTAATGCTATATTCTCTTTGGGTTGCGTCAAGTAGATAGAATTTCATTTATGAATATCTGTTCCACAGATTCAGAATGTATTTATGATCATGACTCCCTCTGTTAGTTAGTTAGTTGTCTCTTTCATTTAAATAACCGTTCCTCCTGCATGAGTGAACGAGGATGAAATAGTATGTGTTAAAATTAAGTTGAATAAGCAATAAAGTTTTGTGTTAAGTTTTATTTTCAAATAGAGTAATCGATGTATCCTGGTTCTAAGTATGAATAAAATTCGATGAAGCTTTGAGTCAACTTCTTGCGTAATCTAAGTTGATGCTTGCTAAGGGGGCCCACTTAGTAAGTATTCTATAGCAAGTTGTTGTAGTTAACTGTTCATTTCATGTTGATTACTGGTTAGAATTTATTTCTATAGATTTCAATGCAAACTTCAGCCTTGTATTATTCCTGCAGCATCGGGAATCCATCCCTGTGTCTATTCCTGCAGCATAAGGCCAGTTCACAGTTTGTCCTTTAATAATAGTTGCTATGATTTTTGTTTTAGCCGAGTTGTGTTTGAGTTAAAATGTTTTACGTTGCACTACTTCTAAGTATTTTTTTTCTATAGATGGTGACTGGAAACTAGTTCTTAGTGCACATACCTGCTATTCCATTTCAAGTATACATTCCCTGGTTTGACAAAGTAAATGAACGACCATGAGAAGATGTTAGTCGCCTATTGGAATGTCCAATTCCCAGGTTTAGTTCTGCTATGACTTTTATATCCTTTTATGGGTGCAACCATTTTTGGCGCTGTTGTCAGGGATGGTGTCAATCTAAGAACCTGCTATAGTCATTGTTAGTAGTAGTTTAGTCAGTTGTTTAAGTATTTTCAAATTCTTTTGAAATACCATTTATTCTGTTGCATGCATAGAAGAAGAAGAGATGCACTGGGAAGGTTCCTCCCTAAAAACCTGTTTGTTGAATTGCCATTTAACCCAGTTGATGAAGAACCTGAGGGAAATCCATTTGCTCTGATATTCCAGCAAACAAATATGGCAAATAATCCACCTAATCCACCTCCTACTTTTGAGTTTCCCATTCTTCCCCAACGAGATACTGATAACCTTAAAAATATTCCTTCTTCGTTACTTCCCAAGTTCTACGACCTAGTTACGGAGGACCCAGAAACTTTCCTGTTTGAGTTTGATATCCTCTGTCGCAGTTATGACTACACTTTAGATGCTCACAAGCTGAAGTTGTTTCCTTCAACCTTGAAGGAGGGGGCTCTCAGGTGGTTCATGAGTTTGGGAAGAGGTGTTGTTGATAGTTGGGACAGCCATGCAAACAAAGTTTCTTGACAAATATAAGGAATATTGTAAGAGTGGCAGTAAGGGAGATGATATATTCAGAATTCAACAAAAGGAGGATGAAAGTCTAGAGGATTATATCTCAAGATTCTTGTTTTCCCTGAAAAAGAATTCAAACCATACTCTCAATGAAGAATCTCAGAAATTACTTTTTCTAAGGGGAATCAGTGATACCTGTATAGATGCCCTCACCTAATGGGAGGAGGTGATATAACCCAATTGCCTTGGGATGATATCTAGAAAATATGTCTCAATTACTCTTGAGAAAATGTAAAGAAGGGTAGAGGTCATCAAGCTACAGTGGGCAAGTCTTCTTCTAGTGGAGTTTCCTGGATGGAGATAACAAATTTGTTGTTTGATTTCAAGAAGGATATCATTAACAATATGGCTACACAACTAGACACTATGCAAGCTTAGAAGAAACATGAGGAATCTGAAGCAATCTTGGCCGAGTTCTGTCCACATTGCAGACAGAAGAAATGTGACTACAGATGCAATATGGTGGCTAATCTAGAAGCTAAGCAGTTGCCTACTGACTTTAAGCCAGTAGAAGGTGATGATGATCAAGTGTTCTACGTTGAACAAAGGAGACCATGGGCTCAAAGACAAGGTATGCCTCAAGAACCTTTGACTTTTGGTAATCCTTATTCTAGCTATAATAACTAATGGCAACCTACATATGGACCACCACCACCTTGGAATGCATCTCAACCAAATTGGCCTAACTATCAGACCCCTCAATGGTAGTCTCCTCAAGGAGGTTGGCAGCAGCCACAAGGACAATGGACCCCACCCCAAGGTAATTGGCAGTAGAATCCTCAATGGAGAGGTTCTTAGCAATAGCAGAACCAGTCCCCTGGGTTCCTGCAGCTTCCACAGCCACAACCTCAGGCCCTCATGCCACCTCCTGCAACAACTGCCATAAATACTGGCCCTCCAAAATAAATGCCTATGCCTACTCAGCCATTGCCAAATCCCAATAATAAGCAACAGCAGTAGCCACAACATCCCATGTATTTTGTTGAAGCCAACCAATATCCAGCTTATGCCTTAAACATTCATGATATCCATTTGAGGTCTGGAACCACTCTTCCTACTCCACAACCGCCTCTAATTACTGAGATGCTAGATTCTCCCCCTAAAGAACCTACTGCACCTATTGTTTCTACTGAGCATATGCCTATAACTGATATGGTTTCTAAGGAGTCTATTTTGCAAAGTCAAGACAAACCACCTTTTCTTCAGAGGTTACAAAGTACCGCATCCAAATCCATGGAAGAACCCACTTTTGACATTCTGGATTAGCTAAAGAATGTTCACATTCAAATTACTTTATTTCAGGCCATTAAAGATGTTCCAATTTATGGAAAAGCTATTAAAGAGGCTTGTTTGAAGAAACCTGGATGGAGGAAAAAGGATCCCCAAACAATTCATGTCTTAGGGAAATTGACTGATATAATGTTAGAAAATGTAGTCATTCCAAAGTACATTGACCCTAGAAGTCCTATAGTGCAAATACATATAAATGGCCAAATTGTAAAAAATATTTTGATTGACCTTAGTGCTACCATCAATGTCATGACCAAGCATACTATGGACTACTTGAACATTCTAAATATTCGGCCTACACCTACAGTCCTGCAGCTTGCTGATAGCTCCACTGTCACACCTGATGGAATGGTGGAAGATGTAATTGTCACTCTTGAATCTTGGGAGTATCTAGCTGATTTTACAATATTATCTATTAAGGCAAACTTTAGGAGGATGCCCTATTATCCTAGGTAGACCATGGTTAGCAATTGCTAATGCTTTTATAGGATGTTGTTCTAGAGATATGACTATTTTTGATGGATAGTCCACAAAAAATTTGGCTTTGTATCCACCTGCTAGACCTCAATCAGATTTGTCCCAACTTGTTTAGCCAGATGTGGGGGAAGAAACTAAAGACGCCAATTCATTGGTTCAATTAATGATGCTTCAAACTGATCCATTCTCACAACTTTAGAATGAGGATGCCTTGCTTTTTCAAATTTTGCAGTCTAACTCTGATATGGTTAGTTCATCTCATCCAAATAGTAGTCATCTACAATGTTTCCTACAACAACTAAATTTTGAGAGTTCACTACCTAAATTTCCTGCAATTTTTCATAACTTTCTTCCACAAGAGGTACAAACATCACTTCTAGATTCTATGAGTGATCTCACTAAGCAGATAGAATTGTCTCCAGGTCACTGTTTGAATATCAATAGCAAGTTGTCACAATCTCAATAGGTTGTCCTATTCAAAATACTATAAGATCAGCATAAAGCTTTTGCATGGGAATATGGGGACATGTAAGGAATAGATCATTGAATTTTTACTCATAGGATCTATATCAAAGAAGACTGTTTACCA
This sequence comes from Sequoia sempervirens, assembly GCA_007258455.2. NCBI lineage: Eukaryota > Viridiplantae > Streptophyta > Pinopsida > Cupressales > Cupressaceae > Sequoia > Sequoia sempervirens. Next base: position 9,414 of record VDFB02347479.1, read on the forward strand.
GTTAGGCAGCCTCAAAGAAGAATAAATCTAGCACTTAGAGAAATAGTTAAGAATGAGCTTCAAAAGTTGCTTGATGCTGGTTTTATCTACCCAATCTCTAACAGTCAGTGGGTTTCTCCGTTAGTTATTGTCCCTAAGAATGGTGGAAAATGGAGAGTGTGTGTAGATTATAGAGAGTTGAACACTGCCACTAAAAAAGATCACTTTCCACTGCCCTTTGTAGACCAAGTGCTAGACTCATTGTCTAGTAAAAGATATTTTTCCTTCTTGGATGGCTACAATGGGTACAATTAGATAAAAATTGCCCCTGAAGATCAAGATAAGACCACTTTTACCTATCCATGGGGAACATTTGCTTACTCAGTCTTGCATTTTGGTCTATGCAATGCGCGAGCAACATTTCAGAGAGCAGTAATTAGTATTTTTGCTGATATATCTCATGACCGTATGGAAATTTATATGGATGACTTCACTACCTATGGGGTTACATTTGAAGAAGCACTGTGAATTTAGAAAAAGTATTGGAAAGGTGCAGAGAGCAAAATTTGTCTCTGAACAGTGAAAAGTACTTTATGATGATGCAAGAAGGTATTGTTCTAGGCCATCATCTCTCCCAGGATGGAATTCATGTTGACCCTGCTAAAATTGAAGTTATTCTGAATTTACAAACTCCTGCAAAACAAAAGGATGTCAGAAGCTTCCTTGGCCATGCAGGGTATTATAGAAGGTTTATAAACATTTCAACAAAATTGTCAGTCCACTATATGCCTTATTAACTAAGGATTCTGTGTTCGATTGGACAAAAGCCTATGAAAAATCTTTCCTGCAGCTAAAGGACTTGCTTACTAAAACCCCTATTCTTCAAGGTCAAAAATGGACTCTGTCTTTTCACATTCATGCAGATGCTTCTGATTTTGGCATTGGGGCAGTCTTAAGCCAAAAAGAAAATTCAATTGAACATGCTATCTATTTTATCAGCAAAAACCTTCAAGGTCCTGAGCTAAACTACACTGTTACAAAAAGGGAGTTGCTAGCAGTAGTGTATGCTTTGAATAAATTTAGGCATTATGTCACAAGTTATCAGATATTTGTCCACACTGACCATGCAACAATTAGGTATCTGATGAACAAGCCTGCCATATCTAGTAGGTTGGCAAGATGGCTCCTGTTGTTGCAAGAATTTGACATTACAATCATTGATAAACCAGGAAGAGCTAATGTTGTGGCTGATTTATATCAAGGCTTCAAACAACTGCACCTGCTGAACATGAAGTCATTGATAATAGGTTCCCTGATGAACACCTGTTTTCCATTGCTGCACATACTCCATGGTATGTAGACATTTCCAATTATCTAGTAGCAAACATAATACCAGCTCACCTTTCCCCAAAAGAAAAGAAATTATTAATTGAGAAAAGTTTTAACTTTTCATGGATTGCAAATTGTCTGTTTTACATTGGACCTGATCAAGTTATGCACAGATGTGTAAGAGAATATGAGACTTATGATATGTTGTATGCTTGCCATGATGAACCATGTGGGGGACATTTTGTAGCCAAGAGAACATCAATGAAGGTTCTTACAATAGGATACTATTGGCCAACATTACACAAGGATGTTGTAGCTTATACAAGGAGATGTGACAGATGCCAACGAATGGGAAAACCAACTAGGTCAGATGAAATGCCACTATATCCATAGGTAATAGTTACCCCCTTTGATAAATGGGGAATGGATTTTATTGGACCAATTGATCCACCATCAAATGGAAAGTTATATATTCTAGTTTGTACAGATTATGTAACAAAGTGGGTTGAAGTAAAGGCAATGACTCATACTTGTGATAACAAATTTGTTGAATTTCTGTATGAGAAAATTTTCACTAGATTTGGAGTTCCCAGAGAGCTTGTAACTGATCAGGGAGCTCAGTTCACTTCCAATTTGATCACTGCACTAATGAATGATTATAAAATCAAACATAGGAAGTCTAGCCCCTATCACCCTCAAGTCAATGGTCAAGCAGAGGTTACAAACATGAAAATCGAGGCAATCCTAACAAAGATAGTGCAGCTCCATAGGAAAGAAATGAGTAGTAGACTTCCTAAAGCAGTCTGGGCCTACAGAACTGCATGGAAGACAACAACTGGGTTTACACCTTTTGAACTGCTTTATGGGAAAACAACCATGTTTCCTATTGAATTTGAACATAAAACTTTGAGGAAAGCTCTCGAACTCAATATAGAAATTTCTGAAGCATAGAAGGAACATCTCGTATAGCTGAATGCCTTGGACGAAATGAGAAAAGCTACCTTGCAACATACAAAAGCTATCCAACAACAAAGGAATAAATGGCATGATCAACACATCAAAACCAAGCAATTCTCTGCTGGTGATTGGGCTCTGCTATATGATTCCAGATATCAAGAAAACCAAGGTAAGCTCACAACACGCTAGCTCGGTCCCTATGAAGTTGAGAATATGTTTGACAATGGATCAGTACAACTGGCCATAATTGATCCAGTCCGTTTCAAATTTCTAGTTAATGGACACCGACTGTAGTTATATCATAAGCCGACATCAAAGGAAGAGTTCCTGAAAAAGTTTGTTTCGACTGGTTTTCTTGCAGCAAAAGGCTTAGGCCTTTTTCCTGTAGCTTCTCTTTAAGTATTGTGTTGACCGTCAATAATAAAGTTTTCTTTTTTAAAGAAACCCATTTTTCTCCGTTTTCTTTCATCTATCACATCATTCATTCCTTTATCTGCCATGTCATCCATATTGCCACTCTGCCTCATTCATGCATTCAATCTTTTAGCTTTCATTTCATGATACACTATTGTCCTTTACGGCATGCCCAAGAACTGAATTCAAGGTACATGAAATCTTTTCATTATCGCATAATTTATTCTTTCTGTTTATTCATTAATTGTAATGTATACATCAGCCGTAATTGCATTCTTTAATCCTATTACTCTACACATGTGAGGACACATATCAAATCCTAAGTAGGGGGTGGGGGTATTCTAATTTGAAATTTTCCTATGCCAAATTTACGTTTGCCAAAATAGTTATGTTCTTGTACTTTCTAAAAGTATGATTGCAAAGCCATATCCTAAGAACAAGCTAACTACTTAGTTTAAGTAGTTATTAAAATTATTTTATGCAAATGTATGGTTGTTATTCTTGGTAAGGAAAAGGAAGTGCAGTAAGGAAGAAGAGTCTTTTTCTAGCTTTTAGCATCAATCTGAGTTTTGTTTTAAGGATTTTTTATCATGGGTGGCCAATTAGTGAGGCACGAGCCTACGAATCATGAGGCATTAATACAAGATCCTTAGTTAATGCAAGCATTCACCAATTGTGGATGGTTAAATTATTTCTTGAGAATTGATTTTTTTGATGAAGAGGCTGTAGGCGAATTCTTAAGAATATTTTCAGAAAATGAGGCTACGGTATGGGGCTTGGCAGTGGCTGTGACAAAGGAAAGAATTGTAGAAGTTACTAGATTACCGGAAGTTGGGGAAAATTTTCCTGTTGGAAGGGATTTTGTCTTTGCTAGGGCATACTTTACCCTACCAGCTGATGGGCTTTTGGAAATTTCAAAGCAAGGTGCAAAAGAATGTCCTTGCCTTATCCATATTCTAAATATGCCATCTTTATTATTAGGAATTTAACTTGTGAAGGGCGCTTCTCTTACCTACATTCATATCATTTCAAATTGTTAAGTCATATGAGACATGGATTGGTAGTGAACCTATGTAGCCTAGAAGAAAGAAAATGAGAATTGAGTCCACAAGTACTGAAACAGAGCAAGAATCTGATGCCCCTGCAATGTCCAATCCTATAGCTTCTATACCAATGTCCTCTACCAGTGTGAAAACAAGGTCTACCGCTAGGAGAGAAAAAGGAAAGACAATTGTAGGTGAGTCATCTGGGGTAGGGCAGACTCCTAAGTCAGACCCACATACTCAAAGATAAAAACTTTTTGCCTCATCCTCTCCGATGGAGTCTTCCCCTGTTTCTGTCTCTCCTGCAGCAATACCCGTTAATACTCCAATTTCAATATCTTCTTCCCCTACCAAGTCTGGATCTTCAAGACCAGCTAGGAAGAGGACTGCTAAGGAAGCATCCTTTGTTGCTGCTCCTTCTGAAAAGCTATCAAAAAGGAGTTCATTGAGAAAATAGTCTAAGCCTGCTACAACTTCCGTTCAAATAGAAACTATCATAATATTGGAGGACTCTGCTGATTCAGGTCATGATAACTCCTTGGATATGTCTACAAATATTCCACAAAGCTCCTTTGTTGTTCCTAAGGCAACACAACCCAGTAATGTTGATATGGGGAAAATGCTGAGTCTAGACAACTTGGCTTGTGTGGTTGAGAAAATTTCTGAGGAAGAACAATCTTCTCCCATGCAGCAATAGGGCTTCATCCTACAGCAAGAGGATTTTTTCCTACAACAAGGTGTGCTTGAACTGCCTGAAATACCCTATGATAATCCATTGCCCACTAAAGTTTGCATAGATTTAGTTGTGTATAAAAGGACTCTACTGATTGTATACTGGGAATTTCTGAGAATTAAGTGGAAGCATGTGTCATTCCAGAATTTATGTTTTCGCCATCTTGCCAAAACTAAAGTCTAGCAAAGTTTATGGGAAGAGGAAAAGAAAAAGATGCAAAAAGAAATTGAAAGGTAAAAGCAAGAAATTCAAGATATGCAAAAGAAAATGGATAACATGATGAAAATAACTGGATAGATAATGGAGTGTAGGCCACAACCCAAGGTATATGCAATGTGCCTCAATGAATAGTTTCTTTGGTTCAAACTAATGAGGATCTCCAGAAATTTAAATCCCAATATTAAAACCGCCAAGGAATTCTATGATTCCTATGAAGTGGCACCTAATTGCTTGAAAAACTTTGTGTGTGAACTTTATTTACATGGTCATTTAATTCCTACAGAAACTGATTGGAACCCACTCCTTTATATAGGTGATATCCATCTAAGAGCACTTATGTCTTGCGCTGCAAATGAGATCAATTATGGGAGACAATTGGAAACATATGAAGAAATAGAAAGAGATGAACCTATTCTTCTAAGTGCTGAGAGTTTAGATCCATGTACAATTTTAAGAACCTAGTTTGAAGTTGCTTATGGATGGAATCATGTTGAGGAGAGAAGGAAAATTTTTGACATCAGACAATAGGTATACAGTGAGTTCAAAGAGCAAAAATATACATTTTGGAAACTCGCCTCTTCTAGGATTGAGACAAAGTGGGAGAGATTGACGATTGGTCTAAGAAAGACAGAGCCTCACAGCCCTTTAAACTTCACAACAACACTCAGGAGAATAGAAAGGTACATACAACTGGGTTTGCAAAGCAAATTTGAATTATGGATGCCACTGACCTTCCAACCTCCAGTTTTAATGTGGCCGCTCTATCCTTACCAAGCTAAGGAAATAAATGAAGAAATAGAAAACTGTAGATTTGAAATATGTTAGTTTACCCGAGGTTTTTACTTCAAGTTTGGAACTTCATTGTAGGGTCATTTTGCTCCAACAAATTTTAGGGAAATAACAAGGAAAGTCAATGCTAGAGGATCAACATTATGATAAGTAGGGGATAGAATGATGAGCCTTAAATATGCTCATAGTTTGAAACTTTTGATACTCTTACTTTTGTTATTAATAGTTGTTTAAACCTGTTGATTAAAGACTTTTTGGGTAATATCCTGTAGCAATGAATTCCATATTCCTACAGCTTGACAACTTTATTAATTACCTTTTTGACCTCCCACATCGCTGATGTATGCTTATGTTTTTGGATAATGGAAGAGGATTAACATGTGATTAATGAATGAATGATGTGTCACTTGTGTGTATGCTTTCCTTCGCCTCTATCACTTATTGCAGGTTGTTGGAGGGAGCAGAAGTTGATCAAGCGCAAAGAATCTCAACTCTGTTGAAGAAGTTTTTCCAGTAAAAACTCTTTGACTGAATCTTTGGGAAGAAGTTTAAACGGTCCTTTGATCTAGGGAGTGTGTAATGCTATATTCTCTCTAGGTCACGTCGAGTAGATAGACTTTCATTTATGAATATCTATTCTATGCATTCAGAATGTATTTATGATCATGACTCTCTCTATTAGTTAGTTGTCTCTTCCATTTAAATAACCGTTCCTCCTACGTGAGTGAACAAGGATGAAACAGTATGTGTTAAAATTAAGTTGAATAAGTAATAGAGTTTTGTGTTAAGTTTTATTTTCAAACAGAGTAATCGATGTATCCTGGTTCTAAGTATGAATAAAATTCGATGAAGCTTTGAGTCAACTTCTTGTGTAATTTAAGTTGATGCTTGCTAAGGGGGGCCACTTAGTAAGTATTCTATAGCGAGTTTTTGTAGTTAACTGTTCATTTCATGTTGATTACTGGTTAGAATTTATTTCTATAGATTTCAATGCAAACTTAGCCTTGTATTGTTCCTGTAGCATCGAGAATCCATCCCTGTGTCTATTCCTACAGCATAAGGCCAGTTCACAGTTTGTCCTTTAATAATAGTTGCTATGATTTCTATTTTAGCTGAGTTGTGTTTGAGTTAAAAAAATTTACGTCGTAGTACTTCTAAGTATTTGTTTTCTATAGATGGTGACTGAAAACTAGTTATTAGTGCACATACCGTGCTACTCCATTTCAAGTATACGTTCCCTAGTTTGACAAAGTAAATGAACAACCATGAGAAGATGTTAGTCACTTGTTGGAATGTCCAATTCCCGGGTTTAGTTCTGCTGTGACTTTTATATCCTTTTGTGGGTGTGACCAAAGACCACAAAGTTTTAGTCAATGAGCAGTGCCTACTGAAGTTCAAGATCGGAAGCTATTGTGATGAGGTACTATGTGATATCATTCCCATAGATGCATGTCACAAGTTGTTGGGGAGGTCGTGGAAGTTTGATAGGTGAGTTGTACATGATGTCCATGCAAACACTTATTCCTTGATGAAGGATGAAGTCTATCATAAGTTGAAACCCCTGAAGAAGGATGAAGAAAAGGCATGCAGTAGTGCTAGAATTTTTTTTGTTAATGGAAGTAAATTTTTAGAAGGCATGAAGCATGAGCATATGTGTTATGCTTTGATTCCTAGAATGGATAAGGAAGATAGTGAGAAGGTGCCAGTAGAAGTTTCTTGACTATTAGATAAGTTTTAGGAGATTATCTCTGATAACATACCTAAGGGTTTACCACCAATGAGGAAGATTAGTCATCAGATTGACTTGATGCCTAGAGCTAGTTTTCCAAATAAGGCAGCTCATAGACTAACTCCTACAGAAAATGAGGAGTTGAACAGACAAGTTCAAGAGTTGTTGAGGAAGGGTTTGATTCGAGAGAGTTTGGCCCATGTACAATACCTACAGTACTAGCACCGAAAAAGGATGGGGAGTGGACGATGTGTATAGGCTCCCAAGCCATAAATAAGATAACAATCAAGTACAAATTTCCCCTACTAAGGATGGATGACCTAATGGATTGTTTGAGTGGAGCTCAGTACTATACAAAGATAGATCTGAAAAGTGGATATCACCATATCTGGATTCATGAGGGAGATGAATGGAAGACTACCTTCAAGACCAAAAAGGTCCTGTACAAGTGGTTAGTCATGCCTTTTCAGGTAACCAGTGCACCAAGCACATTCATGCGGCTCATGAATGAGGTACTAAAAGAGTTTCTGGGAAGTTTTGTCATTGTGTATTTAGATGATATTTTGATTTTCAGTAAGAATTTGGATGAACATTTAATGCATATTATTACAGTTTTTAAGAAGTTGAGAGAGGAGAAACTATTGATAAATTTGAAAATGTGTAGTTTTGTTAAAAAGGAGTTAGTGTACTTGGGGTTTTGTTGTCTCAACAGAGGGTCTGAAGATGGACCTAGAGAAGGTGAAGGCTATTCTAGGATGGCCTACCCCAAGAACTGCTAATGAGGTTAGATATTTCCATGGTCTGGCTAGTTTTTATAGAAAATTCATTAGAAACTTTAGTAGTATTTGTGTACCCTTGACTGAAACAATGAGAGGGGATAGAAAAGAGTTCAAGTGGAGCACTAGAGTAGTGAAGAGTTTTGATCTAGTGAAGTAGAAGGTGACAGAGCAGCCAGTTTTAGCCCTCCCAGATTTCAATAATGTGTTTCAAGTGGATTGTGATGCTAGTGGTTATGCCATTGGAGCAGTGATGAGCCAAGAAGGTAAGCCCATTGCCTATTTTAGTGAAAAGTTAAATGATGCAAAGAGAAAGTATTTTGTATATGATCAAGAATTTTATGCAATAGTTCAAGCATTAAAGAAATGGAGAAATTATCTATTGCCAAAGGAGTTTGTTTTGTTTAATAATCATCAAGCATTATAGTACCTAAGTAGTCAGGGAAAATTAAACCAAAGGCATATGAAATGGGTAGAATTTTTGCAAAGTTATACCTTTTTTCTAAAGCATAGGAGTGGCAAGTCAAATAGGGTTGAAGATGCCTTAAGTAAGAGGAGGAAATTGTTGGCAAAGATGCAGATTGAAGTGGTTGGGTTCAATGAACTCAAGACATTATATCTTGAGGATCCTGATTTTGTAGAAGCTTGGAAGGCTTGCAACGAGCCTGTTACAGTTGACAGGATGAATTGGTTGGACTTCATAATCTAGGATGGAATCTTGTTTAAGGGAAGTCAATTGTGTATTCCAAGAAGTTCCATGAGGGAGAACTTGATAAAGGAGAAGCACAATGGAGGAATGGCAGGACATTTTGGTCAGGATAAGACCATTTCCATTATTAGTGAGCATTATTATTGGCCTCAGTTATCACAAGATGTGAAGAAGTTTGTGCAGAGTTGCAGGGCATGTTAGATGGCTAAACCAGTGAGCCAGAATACAGGGTTGTATCAGCCCTTACCTATACCAGAGAGGCTGTGGGAGGATATAAGTATGGACTTTGTTCTTGGCTTGCCAAGGACACAAAGAGGGAATGATTCAATATTTGTGGTAGTTGACAGGTTTTCAAAGATGGCACATTTCATCCCATGCCAGATGACCCATGATGCAATCCACATTGCTGACTTTTTCTTCAGAGAGGTGGTGAGGCGACATGGTCTACCAAACAGTATAGTCTCAGATCATGACACAAAATTTGTTGGATACTTTTGGAGGACCTTGTGGAAGAAGTTGAAAACAAAATTGAAGTTCAGTTTTGCACACCATCCACAAACTAATGGGAAGACTAAGGTTGTGAATAGAAGTATGTGTAACATAATAAGATGCTTGGTAGGAGATAAACCCAAGGGATGGGACTTGATCTTACCCTAGCCAGAATTTTCTTACAACAATATCCATGGAAGATCCTTTATTAGACCTCAAATCAAACTTTCCTAAGTTTTCATCGTCTCTTCTAATATAGAATTTTCTTCCAAATACTCTAAAGTAGTTTGACAATAGTAATACTTCTATACCACAACTTGTAAGGAGTCTTTGAGCTATTAGATCTTGGTTGAAATCTATTATCATAGGTATCATAGGTATGTAGGTATGTAGGTAGATTTAGGCTATGATTATGGTATTATAGGTGTAGGTAGATTTATGCATTGGCACAACATAATCATGTATGTGGTTATTTGGTGTTGTTATGGTTTGATGTTGGAAGGTTGTTCTTATCTCCTTGATGGCTATTTGATTCCTTAACTATGGTTATTCATTTGTGGGCATGTTTGGAAAATCAAATTTGTAGTTGATTTGTTGTTTGAGTCTTGATTTCTAGAGGATTATCTTCTTTGATATGTTAACTTGCATGTCACTAATGTCACTAATGTCATTGTTTGGTATATATGAGTTATTAAATTGTATGGATTGATTACCCATTCAGTTTGAATAGTAGGATGACTCTATGTGGACTATCTATATCCATAAGATTGTTTCATTGTTCATGCAAATTTTGTCATTTATCCTTTTCTATGGTCATTTGTGCATTGGTATGTTGTTTTGGGATGAGAGGATGGATGATTAGAGTAAATAATTAGTCAATTCATGAGACTTGTATCGTGTGATTTATTCATGATTTCATGATAGCTTGGTACATTCATTGGCTATACAATTTTAGCGGGAGCTTTTGATAATCATGACTTGTCGGTGTAGGATTGGTTCTTAATGTTTTAAATGTAGTTGTGTGCATCTTCTTAGCTTGGAGATCTTGTCTTCACTTGTATGTTACTAAAATTTTAGTTGTGTGTGCAGACCTAGATGATCTTCATGGAGGGGATGCTAATCGTGATGACATGTGTAGCTTAGTATCATTGTTCAATTGGAGCTATTGGTAACAACATGAATGCATCAATGGTGATGGTTATCTTCATGTGATTGGAAATATGGTTTTTTGGTTTAGAGTGTGTTTGATATTATGTAATGGTTCTCTCTTGATTCTAGCTTATATTTTTGACATGATATGTGTTCTCATGAAACTAGGATGTATACAATGGTGCATGTGATCTCTTGGGTAGAGATGGTTAAATTTTTTTTATCATGATACCTTCTAGATTATTTCATTGGATCTTTTGCATTGATCTTAGTAGTTCTATTTGTATTGATTACATGATAATTTTCTTGATTACTTCATGATGGTGCTATGTTGCATTTTTATTTTTTCATATATTGATTGGTTATAGGTGCTCATGGATACTTGGAGATGTGGGTGACATTGGAGTTCTCTTGTGATTAGAGAAATTTTCTTGAGATGATTACTCTTTGGAGGTTTTAGCAAGAAGATTAGTGAGATTTCACTTAGATATGAACATGATCTCATGTTGGAACTATAGAGGAGAATTTTCTTGGAGTGATTCATGATGACTTGGTTATCCTAGAGGAGCATTATTATTTCCCACTCTTGCTCTACTCAACGGTTTATCATTTGAGAGGTATTTTCACATTATTTATTTCAACACATTTATGTTTCATGTGTTTATTTGTCATGTGGTTGAGTAAAGTATTTGTGATTGATTTTGGATATTCATTTCAAGATTATTTAGCATGAGTTTATGATGCTTTATCTTTCATTGATATAGACCCTAAGCTATGGATAGTTAATTCTAGTGGATTTATTTTGAGAGATTTTCAAGTAATTATTATCTCCTTGTGCATTTGAGTGTATGTTATCATTCATTGATGAGGATTTTAGGAGACGGTTAATGGGATGGTTTTAGATTTTAGAATGGTTACTTTGAGTTTGATAGTCTTGGTTAGAGAGGCTTACATCCATATTGGCATTATACATTGATTCATATTTTGTGTTTGATCTAAAAGGTTAAACATTGTTTTGGGTGCTGTTGAGGATACTAATTTGGGGTTGTTAGGAAATCATACTTGACATACTATATCACATTGAGGTGTTGGTAGAAGTAAATATTATGGTTTACAAGTTTTCTCTCTTCATGGTTCCTTCTTGGAGGATCATGTTCATATGATTTGAGAGGATGGTGGCAACAAGTTGTGAGAAATTATGTAGCTAATTTGGTTTCATGTGTGGATCTTTGTTATAGTTTTTTATTTTTTATGTTTTGATTATTTATCACACCTTGATATACTGTTAATTGGTAGACTTTATATTCTCTGACATTACCTATGTAGTGGGAGTTCCTGGATATGTATGTTCTTCATTGATAGGTTTGATACATGGAGCTTGTGATTGTGGATATGGATTGCATATGTTTTTGGCATGAGTTTACCCATGTTATTGGTACCATGAAGGTATGTATGGTTAGATATATTAACATGTGTGCAAATGTTACTTCTAATCATGTGTTTTTTTCTTCATGATAGAAAATTGGCTAGAGCCTTTTTTATCACTCAGATTTGATGCTTTTGTTGTTGGATTGGTGCATCTTCACCTTGGCATGTTCCTTTTCTTCCATAGGTGGAATGTTGGAAGATGGAAAGATTTATTTCTTGAGATGGTGGTTACTTTGTTCTTATTGTGTAGGTATTTTGATGGAGCAAGAGAGCATGCTATAGATTCATGTAGTTTTTGCTAGAAAAATAAATAAGTTTCCCTTTGAGTTTGTTGTCATTGATGCCAACATTGGTTGGTAACTAACTAAGTAATCTATGCATCTATGTTTATTTGGTACTTTGGTTAAAAAATCCTCTTAGTAAAAGGAAATTATATGAGTTCTTGGTATGTTACTCAAGAGTGTCAACAATAGGTATAAATGAGCTTTTAGTGATTTTTTGTGATCTGGTTGAGTTATCTAGGTGAGAAAAGTTAAGTATTCTTTTGGTCAAAAAGGTTAATTGTTTTTCCTTTGTGTGTTCCTTATTAGGAACAAGCCTATGTAATGTTTGGATAACACGTTTTGTTCTATGCACCAAAAAAAATCTTGAATTGGGCTGACAGGTCATTTTGAATTTTGGGTGTTCACATTCAATTAGGTTGACCTAATTGATGAAGGAAGATGTGCATATGCATATGTGTGTGTGTGTGTGTGTATTATGGATAGATATAGATACATAGTATGGTATGAGAGAAAAGAGACAAGAGTAATAGTGTGAACTAACTAAGAGTGACTGTATATTTGCAATTAGAGCATAAGTTTGGTATTTTCCAAAGCATAAGTTCTAAAAATGGTTTTTGCACTTTATAGGTCTAGTTCTCTAGTTCACTTTTGGTAGTGATCCACACTTTTTATATCTTGGCTATTTTTTGTATTAAAGTTGTGAGCCTTTCAAAGATAATGAGTCCTGGCAATGAGCTCTATAATATCTTATAACCAGTTATAATATATTGTGAGCTAATCCTCACTATGGTTCTCCTAGTTTGGGTTTTCCATGTGAAAGTCTTGGTGTCAATGTATTATGACCTCTTTTATGTTTTGGTTCACTATAGCAGCTAGATGTGGATTAATAATTGGATGGTTGATAACTAATTTTGTTATAGAATACTAAGAAGGAGGCTGAATTAGTATTCTACTAACAAAATTAATTATCAACCATCTAATTATTAATCCATGTTTAGTTGCAATAGTGAACCAAAACATAAAAGAGATCATAACATATTGACACCAGGATTTTTATGTGGAAAATCCAAAGTTGTAAAAACCATGGTGAGGATTAGCTCACAATATTTTATAACCAATTATGAGATATTAGGGGGCTCACTGCTAGGACTCAATATCCTTGAAAGGATCATAGCTTGAATACAAAAAAATGGCTTATAGCCATGATACAAAAAGGTGTGGCTTGCTACCAAAAGTGAACTAGAGAAATGCACCTACAAAGTGCAAAAATCAGTTCTGATTATGCTTTGGAAAATACCAAAATTATGCTCCAGTTGCAAATATACAATCACTATCAGTCACTTCACACTATTACTCTTGTTGCTTCACTTGAATACCATGCTATGTATCTATATCCATCATATACACACATAGATGTTCATATACATACACAGTCATGTCTCCCTTCATCAATTAGGTTAGCCTAATTGAATAATTTGAATACCCAAAATTCAAAATGACTTGTCAAACCCAATTCAAAATTCATTTTCATGCACAAAACAAAATGTGTCATGGAAACATTAGGCTAACCTGTACCTAATAAGGAAAACACAAAGGACAAATATTTATTAACCTTGTTTACCAAAATAATACCAAACTTCTATCACTTGGATAACTCAATTGGATCACAAAAACTCATTGAAAGCTTATTTATACCTATAACTGACACTCTTGAGCAACATATAAAAACTCATAGAATTTCATTTTACTTAGAGGATTTTCAGATCAAAATATTGGATCAACATAGATCCATAGATTACTTATTTAGTTACCAACCAATAGTTGGCATCAATGACAACAAACTCGAAGGGCACCTTCTTCATTCTTCCAACAATATCCCCCTTTTTCATTGATGGAAACATGTACTAAAAAATGAGACTTTTTTCACAACAAAATTGTGCTCAACTTCCCCTAACATATGTACAAGACACAAAAATATAACATAACATTTTTTATACATACTCTTCTCCTTGTCTTCCCCTTTGGCATCAAGGAAAAATGACTGGGAAAGGATAAAAAATTCAATTGAAGAACTGGGGGCACCTGGTAGCTCCTTGAGAATCACTTCCCAAGCTGGCTTTCCATCATTCCAGACCCATTTTTTCCTAGAGAGAGTTTTATGTAGAGATTCTATTTCCACTATAAATTCTTCTCTTTCTTTCGAAGTGGATGGAGAAATGTTCATTTTCTCAAGCTTTCATGCTTCCATCAATGAATTTGATATAGAAACATGTTTAGACATAACCAGGTCTCCAAGTTGGGCATACTATCTCATATCATCTTCTTTTTGCCTTTGCAAGATGAAAATTTTACTTTGAAGATCTGCAATAGAAACCCACTTAACATAGTTTCTATCATCTGCAATCTTATAATCTTTGGAGGCATCAACAAGTTCAGACTCAATTGAGTCCATTAAATCCTTGATACCTTGAGTGGCTTCTAGCTACTTCATGCAATAAAAAAATAGTAGCTAGGCTTCCTCATCACATTCTCTTACTTGTTTCAAATTTTCCGAAGCTTTTTCATGTGCAATTATAGACTTATTTTGTAGAAATGATGATATTTTCTCTAGCAGAGTCAACTCCACTTCTTTGCAGTATGTACCTTAAGATTAGACATGTACCCTTTTACTGAATCAACTATAAGCCTCAATTTTTTTATCATAGTTAAAGACTTGTTTGGTGTAACACCATGGGTTGTCTCTGATAAAGTGTAATACCCTTCATGTTGTTGTTTGGACTTATTATTTTTCTTTGGTTTTGCTTGATACTTTGAGACTTTGATAGTTACTATTATTGTTTGGATTGGTGGATTGGATAGTTAGACTGCTTGATGATTATGCTACTTCAATTGAGGACATGGATATTATGATATGACATTATGGTTCCAATTGGTTTGGTGATGTTAATTTGATTTCAGTAATACATTGTGATGCAGTGGTTTAGTAATTATTTTATGATGTGATAAGTTAGTTTAGCAATGTTACTTTATATTTAATGTTGTAATTGATAGAATAGTTTTGGTGAGAGGATAGTGTAGCACCACTCATTCATTAGGTTCCTACTATGCTACAATTCCTTCTCACAATGTGATATTTGATTATATATGTATAAATGTACATGATCTTGTTTGTATGAAGGAATCGCAAGTATAGAGTCTTGATTCCACCTGCTTTGGCAGGACATGGCGAGCATCAATTTAACCCAATGGGCATGAAGTTGAAATAGAGATGACAAGGAAGTCACCCCGTCCCAGGTTTGTCAAACCGTTTTGTTTAGTGGTATTGTACATCATTAACCTTTGTCATTTTTGCATTTTATTATAGTGGTTTGTGTGAATGTACTTTTGGTATTTATTTTGTGTTGTTTTTTCCTATGTATAATTTAAATAATTGAATGATGTTAATAAATGTTGATAATAGTGTTGGAATAATTTGTATTAAAATATAAAAGTCATGTGATTTATTTAAAAGTGTAAATTAAATTATTTAAATTTAGTATTTTGATAATTTAATTAAATAAGCATGTTGAGGATAATTATAGAAAAAACTAATTAAATGAATTAGATTTTGTGAATTGCAAGTAAAACTACAAAATCAGAATTAAAAAAAAAAAGTGTTATTAAATAGAAAAAAATCAATAAAGAAAGAAAAGTTAAAGTGGACCAATCAATGTTGAGTTTTGGCTATAAAGTTGGGAATAAAAAGTTATATTTTTTATTTAATAGTAAAATTGGGAGATTTCCATTGATGAGAAAATTGATAGACATCACACAAAATATTGCATTTTGGAAATGGGAGTTTCTTTTGTGCTTGTTCTGTAGAAATTCATTGAGTTTTTCATTGTTCTAGAAGGGGGGTTCTTCTGAAGTAAATTTTATATTAGAAAATTGGAGCAAGAAAATATAGAGGAGAAGTTCTGAAAGAAGGAATGAGAGCTCTTCAAAAGGATATTTGAATCAAGCAATGCTTCATCAAATTGTCAATAGCGCAAGACTCTAGGTTCCATTTTCTTAATGTTTAGTTTTCTAATTCAAAAGAAAAATAAAAATGAATAAATATGTTTCTTGTGGAGAAAAAGAATTCTTATGATATTTTGGGTAATCTTTTGGGTAGCAAGTAATCAGGGAAAAATCTATTGTTCGAACCTCTGAAAATGTTCAATATGTTTATAATTTTTTGTTCGACAAATTATTTCCCTCTCTAAAACAAATGAGTTCTTTTGAATATATATTCATATAGTATATATATATATATATATATATATATATATATATATATATATATATATATATATATATATATATATATATATATATATATATATCTTGGGATATATATATAATATATATGCAAGTGATTTTAATGATTAGTCTCTTACAGAGGATGTTTTGTTAAATATATATATATATATATAAATAAATGTATATATATACACAGATTTGTAGCAAAGTATATATATATTTATTTATTTGCATTGATATTTTATATGAAACTATGTTTTCAAAATTGAATTCCGGTTCGAACTGTACTTCCATTGATGCCCTTGGTTTTTGTGAAGGGGTTTGAAAAAAATAAAATTAATATATATATATATATATATATATATATGATATATATTTCATGTATATGTACAGTCTAAGCAAAAAGTTAACCAGTTTAGATTAGTTGTTTAATTTTGAAGAAAATAGAAAATTAAATATTTATTTATATTTTATATGTATATATATACATATATATATCCAATAATTGGTACATATATAAATATATATATATATATATATATATATATATAATATAATATAATATAATATAATATAAAGGTTAGAATGTATTGATTTGGTTTTAATTGTGAAAATTATAAAATTGATTTATATTAGTTGATTAAAATGAAACAAATTAATTAGTTATGAGAAAATCATTATTGAACTTTATTTCAAATTTGTGGAAATTGAGGATTAGGAAACATAATTAATCAATTGTTGATTTTTGTGCAGCGAAAACAATGTAAGGACATTAATATGTTTTTTTTTTTCCTAATTTTCTAAATCCTATATATTCTTTTGGACGATCTTGTTGTTATTATATTATTATTGTTTCAGATTTTCAATGAGGGAACCTAGTTTGGTTTAGAAACCCGATTATAGATGTTATGATCCTTAGAATTCTAGAGGTGTGATTTTATTGTTGGATGTTTATCCTCATTTTTTTGTTCTCTTGTTATAGCAAGTTATTGGTATCATCATTGTGAAATGGTCATAAGAGATTTTGTGGAGACCTTGAGTATGTGTTTTAGTGAGATGAGTAATGCCTTGCATGTCATTAGTTGTGATTTAATGTCTTGTTCATTATGGTACAACCCTTTCTTTGATTTTGTTATGTTTTGGGGTCTAAGGGAGAGTGGCTCTTCATGGGGGCCGGCGCTTCAAAAGGAGGAAGGGCTCAAGATAACCCACATAAGAGTAGATTAAAAAGTGAAAACCTAATAATAGAACTTAGTGAAAACCTAATAATAAAACTTAGGGGGATGGGTAGTAAAAACATATAATATACTCTTAGATACCTCATCTATTCATTAGGGTTATTATAGACTAATGGTAGATTGAGAAGGCTGTGGTTGGAAAAGTCGTAGCCTCATCCTCAAGAGAGGTTAACGGCTCTGCATGAGTCACCATATGGGGTTGCTGCCTCAAGTAGGGAAGGGATAGGAAAGCCATAGATGGGGGCCAATGCCTCATGTTGGAGGAAGGGCTAGGATAGCCCATGTAGGCTATGCAATCACACTCTCCACTTGTTTCCCTTATGCTTGGTTTCTTGGTTGCCTCTTGAAGTGTGTCATAATTGTTGTCTCTTTGGCTTACTTGGCATGTGGATTATTGGTTATTTCCTTGGTTTATTTATCATATGTTTTATGGCCCTTTGGTTATTATGAGTGGTTCTTTGTTGTTGTCTTTTATGATCAATATGTTTTTTGATGTTCCCTTTGGAGTTATTGTACTATGTTATTCTTTGTTGGAGTTTTCTTGAGGCATTCATGGTTGTGATTATTTCCTTGTCACCTCTAATCATGGGGGGTGGGTTATTTATAACCCACATGGTCAGGTGGAATGTGCTCCGCACCCATTGGGTTCCAAATCAGTGTTCTTTCTTCACAGTATTCTACAGATGGAGCTTGTACCAGTTATTCATCTTGTTTTCAGACATTATTTGTACTATGTATGTATCCCTCATGTATGGGAGGTTTCATTGTATTCATTATGGAGAAAATACATTAATGTATTAAATGATGATGTATTATTTATGCACCTTTGTAACCTTCCATTTTATGAGATTCATTTATGAGATTTATCATGTGACGTATTTATACTTATACTTGTGTATAATTGGATGTACTTTTGTAAATGGTTATTGTAATGTTATGATGGATGTTAGATTAGATAAGTTACTTAACTTTATCTTTTATCTTTTGTTATAAGTTGTTTATGCAATGTGACCCCACGTGCCCCAGAAGACATGTCGCTGTGATGCTAATGTGTAATGTAGTTATGTTGTTGATGGTTCATAATTATTTTTACTTTGTATTATTTAAAAAAAGGGTATGTACAGGGTCATCATGGAAATAACAAGCCCTTAAGTGGCAAAAAAATTAGAAAAATTAGAGCTAGGAAACTTGATGTAAAATTTTGAATAAGTTATCTATATTATTTCAAAAATATGTAAGAATAGAATCTATAGTAAATTTAATTTTGTTTCTAAACTACTAGGTTTATCTTTTTAGAAAAAAATCTATTTGGTGAAAATTTGAAATTTCAATGCAGTATTACTTAAATTTTAGGAAAAAAATAAGTAGGTGGCTATCTCACTACCCTAACCACAATAAAATGATAATATTTTTTTATAAGATTTTAGACATAAGTAGAGTAATCATGTCCAAATGTGATGCATATTTTTTTGTAATTTTTTTCAAAGTAAATAATTAATTATTATGAATTTTTTATTACAAATTTTAAAAAATATAAATCTTGTATGTTTGACCACCTTAACTTGGTCAAAACTTCATGAAATTATTTTTTTATTTTTTTATTCCTATAGTATGTGAAGCATAGAATGTGATTCATGTCTTGGATTCCAAAAATGTGATACTATTTGAAAGCTATAGATGTTTTTCAATTAGACTATCAATCAAGACTTTAGTCATAATTCAAATAGAAAATGAACAATAATTATTTATTAAATTCAAGGTAAAGCATAATTTATATTGGTGGAAAGTTGAGAATCTCCTTTAAAAACACTTTTCATTTCATCAATTTTTGGTAAAAGAAATGTAATCAGCCACATACCCTACAAATACCCATCATATTGTCACTTTTTGGCCTACCATGATCTTACATATACCCAAAAAAAGAAAATTGTGTGCATTGTTTTGTCCTTTGAGGTTTGCATGATGGGTGTTACAACTTGGTATCAAAGCCAATGTTTGTAAATGTTGGGGTCTTTGGGTAGATTTTTCCATCAAGCAACCTTTGCATTTGACTCTTGAGCTCACTTGTACCTTTATCTTGTTGTGTATAAATAAGCCTTATGGTAGAGGACGTGACTGAGGAAGTGGTTGTGGTACTGGTCGTGGAGCAAACTAAAAAAGTCCATCAGCTCCTAGTTCCCATGGTTCTGAGCATGAGGAACAACAAAATCCTCAAAGAAATTCATCAGGTGGTGGGAAGAACCTGAACAACTTGGTTTCAATTGATAGTTGCAACACACTGTGGGATAGATTCTTAATTGGTTGGGACCCAAG
>VDFB02347480.1:0-21015 GCA_007258455.2 Sequoia sempervirens
TGAACTCTTTGAAAAAATGCCTCAAAGAAATGTGGTTTCATGGTGATGGAATGGCATGACGAATTCCATGACAAGAAAATTGCTATAGATTGTCATGGCGTTCCATCACCATTGAGACCACATTTCTTTGAGGCTTTTTTTCAAACAGTTTGCTGCCTTTTCTATGCTATTGCTTATTAGTATGCTTTGATAGATTTTTTATCAAGCATCCATGTAGCTTTTTTGGAAGCACCTATTTTAGGCTTTGAACCATACCAACAAGGAAGCGAATTGTTTGATATTCCACCACCATGAGTCCACATTTCTTTGACACATTTTTATCAAATAGTTCATTCCCTTGTCTATGCTATTGCTTATTAGTATGCTTTGATAGATTTTTTCCAAGCATCCATGTAGCTTTTTTTGAAGCACCTATTTTAGGCTTTCAACCATACCAACAAGGAAGCAAATTGTTTGATATTCCACCACCATGAGACCACATTTCTTTGACGCATTTTTATCAAATAGTTCATTCCCTTGTCTATGCTATTGCTTACTATTATGCTTTGATAGATTTTCTAAGCATCATAGCTTTATTTGAAAGCTTGTTTTTGGAAGCTTTTAGCCATAGCGGCAGACAATGGGCTGACGATAAAATGCTTTGATAGACATGTATGAAAAATGTGTTAGCATAGACAGTGAACTCTTTGAAAAAATGCCTCAAAGAAATGAGGTCTCATGGTGATGGAATGCCATGACAATCAAATATTTTTGATTGTCATAGCATTCCATCAGGTCATGAGACCTCATTTCTTTGGGGCATTTTTTCAAAGAGTTCACTACCTTGTCTATGATATTGCTTACTATTATGTTTTTGATAGATTCTTTCCAAGCATGCATAGCTTGTACGAAAGCACTTCTTTTAGACTTTCGGCCATAGCAACAAGGCAACACTTGAACTATTTGACAAAATGCTTTGGTAGACATGTATCAAAATGTGGTAGTATAGACAAGGCAGTGAACTATTTGAAAAAATGCCTCAAAGAAATGTGGTCTCATAGAATTCCATGACAAGCAAATGCAATTGGCCATTTATCCTAGTTATTAGTTATGCAATGTGAAATGAATTGCATAGCTGCTTTAGAATGACTTTATAAAACATATGTACAGGTAGAGAATTTTGTCATCTATCAGCATCTAGTTGTGCAGTTGCAATGTGAAGCAATGCTTTAAGTTTGAAAGATGTGCAATGCAATGTAATCAACGTTATGAATATAAACTACAAAATTATAAATTAAGAGTTCAAAACATAAAATGTCAAGTGTTTACAATCAGCCATTATTGATCATTTATCAAAGTGAGCGATTGTGAACATTTTTACGTGGAGAGCCGACAAAGAAAGCAGTGGTTCAAAATAAAAGGGTACATACGCACCAAATGAAATATTCACAATATATGCTAGGAAGATAAGTCCATAAGATCGAGTATGCAAAATAGAAATTGCAAAATTGGCTTCACGTTTGACTTCCAAACACAAATTTTCACTTTTTGATGTTCCAACGCAAGTCAAAAAGTATATGTCGTGGTTATAGAAGTATACACTTGAATACATGTAACTCATATCTATTGACCCCATTAATTTATAGTAATGCAAATATGGACACCATCAATAAAAAAGATTTGTATTAGTCAAATAGCCATGTATGCATGTACATCAATATATATCAATATAAGTATAAAATATAGTTACAAAAAAGCCATATAGGCTTACGAGAATGCCATATAGGCATACAATGTCAAATATATCGAATACAAAATATATACAAAATTGCCATGTAGGCATACAACAAAGGGCTCTACATTCAAAATTCATTTCTCTCCATGCTCTGGTTCAAATACAATTTTCTTTCCCTTTCCTGTGCGACCCGATGGCGATAAATCTGTCACTCATTTCTATTGAGGGGTGCTCCTGCTGCTCCTCCTACGATTTAGCTCCTGGTCAAGTTTCAACTGTTACAATAAGAAGTAAAGACATTAATATATAGAAATTACATTATAAAAATTAATATATTTAACAAAATTTAATCACTTCACGATACATCGGCGATCATGCTCCTCGGTATTTACCGCGCCCGATGCTTTCGGAGTGTACTTTCGAGCCTATTATAAAACCATCAGAATAGAAATTAAACTCTGAATCAATAATGGTTTGATTTTCACTGGAACCTAGTTCATCTATAACAATGAATGTAAATTGGAAATTTAGTAATTTTCCTCATACCTCCTATCCAATTACATAGAAGTTCTATTGATAGAAACACCAGTATCCATTGCCCTTATTCACGTTAGGTGGTGTTTGTCACCAACATCTGAAAATAAAACAACAAATTATTCAATCACAAAATAGTTGCTCGAATTTGGAAGTAATGCTTTGAGTTTGAATGATGTGTAATGTCTAGCGTAAGCAACAATATGATTATCATTTTTTTAAAAAGCAATAACCTAGGACAATCACATTGAAAAACAAAAGACCCTTTAGGACAAATTTTAAGTGAAAAAGCGTCAAAACACAATGTAAAATATGACAACCAATATGAGAAGAAGAGATGATCTAGTCAAAAGGAGCTTTGATAGTAGCCAACTGAGTTAAGTATGACAAATCCAAGTATCATTGTTGCAAGGAATGGAGTAAGAGCTAAATAAAGATACAGCGACAATAAAAAATGATGGAGCTAACTTGTCAAGGGCCTATTCTTCAAAACCCTTATTAAATGCTTGTCATAGTTTAAGATATGCAATGAATGTTTGACAATGGAATTAACCTTTAGAGGATGACAGTGATTAAATTGAGGTCTCCTTTTACCATGAAAAGTGAATATTCTTTCTTTGGCCCTATCATTATGATTTTAAGTTTCCTGCTTGAGTTAAATATAATAGTCAAGTGTTTATACCAAAGATGATAAGAAATAATCATGAAAAGGAGAATATGATGGTGATCAATGACAAGGAAGTGGCACATTTGACAGTTGAAAGAGTAGAGGAATGCATAGTAAACATCATGGTACAACTTATGATATAAATTAAGCCACATGGTTGATGTGCCTTGAATCCTTGCATCTAAAGGAAATGGATAGTGAACATCATGTGTTACCTTGTTACTACATGAAGGAGGAGAATCTATCTCATTTGGTGTGTAAACAAAGTGGAAGTTTGCTAACTATCAAGTGAAGGCTTAAAACCCTAGTTTTTGCTCCATTTCATGTTTGAGCTTTGTACGGACAGTGGAAGGCTGGGACCTCAAGAATCATTGAGTGTTGTCCATGTGAACCAAGAACCTTGGAAAAAGAGTGGGAAGTCCTTTTCAGATTTGTGAGTTCTAACCTGTTTTGTAGGTGAGGGAGACCTAATAGGGGCTCAAGGGCTACTAGCCTTTCAAACCCTAGCTAAAGGATTGGTGAGAGCGATGGGAAGTTAAAGTCTTGGAGGTTGTTCAAACACCTTTGGAGGATAGTTTGAAGCCTTTTAAGACTTATTAGTACCCCTGCAAGAGTTGATGGAGTGTTGAGGAAGATTGGTCTTTAGTATAGTGTAAAGGCTAAGGAAGAGTTGTGGCAATGAACCAAGGTGGACTTGGTGGTTGGAGTTTGTGATAGAAGAGGGTTTGGTCAGACAAACCAAGGGCACCTAGTCATGAGTAGGGACCTATAGGTTAGATTGGTGAAGCAAAACACTAAGGAGGTCTTACAAGGAAAGGCCTAGAGTAGGAATCAGTGATTGATTCCTCCAACCTCACTCCTATGGATTGCTATCGAGCAAGCAAAAGATTTAGGATTGATCTTGTATGTGGAGAAAGAGTCTAGTGGTTCTAGCATCATGGTGACAAATGTGAGTTGGCCAAGAGGGTTGAAGAAATGAAGCGAAGACAATAGGAGTATTGAGAGAAAAGTTAGACCAACCAGGCAAGCCTTCCGAATGTTATCGCGGTTTGATGGAAGAATAGCAAAAGAAGAAGAGGAGTTGCAAAGGAGGATAGAATCCACGAACCTGACCCTATATTGAAGGAGGATCCCTTCTTGAAAGCATTGAAGGCTTTGGTGGAAAAACACTTGAAGAATTACCATTGTTTAGTGGAAAGATGGAGCTGGTTAGTTATGGATTGGATGGGAATGGAAAACCATTTTGAGTGTGATGGAGTCACTCAAGCACAAAAGGTAAAGGTGGCTAAATCAAGACTAAGAGGTTCTACCTTAACTTGGTGGAAATTCATTTAGATAGAGAGGGAGAAGGAAGGCAAGCAACCTATCTCTACTTGGAAGGGAATGGTTGCCAAGGTGAAAGAAGCATACCTACCTAAAGACTATGAAATTCAGTTGCATAAGAGGAGACAGAGTTTGAGGCAAAGAGATTAGGAGATGAGTTCCTATACTGAGGAGTTTCAAAGAATTTGCATGAGGTCCAATGTCACAGAGGATGAAAGTATCAAGATGGCAAGGTATCTCAATGGTTTCAAGTGGAACATTCAAGAGGAGATGGTTCTCTTAAGCCCCAAAACAGTGCACCAATGTTATCAATTGGCATTAAAGATTGAAGAGAGGAGTAAGAGGAAGCAAGATCAGACTTCTAAGGGCAAAGGAAAAGGAAGAGATCAAAGAGGACAACATGGTGGCTACCAAGGTAGAGGCAATGACCAAAGAAACCAAGGAGAGTCAAAACTCATAGAGCATGGAGGTGAAACATCTACAAGAGGTGGACATAACTAGGGTAGAGGACCTCAGGGAGGTTCAAATAGAGGCAGAGGAGCAGGCAGGCAAGAGCCTTTCCTTGTATGTACTTGCTCTAGGCCTTTCCTTGTAAGACCTCCTTGGTGCTTTGCTTCACCAATCCTAACCTATAGGTCCACTGCTCATGACTAGGTGCCCACACAGTTTTGTCTGACCAACCCCCTCTTCTATCATTCATCAAGATCATACATTGACCTTCTTGCCCCTCTAAAGTTTAGGACCACATCCATTACCTCCCACATAAATTTGGACATCCTTGGTCTTCATGGTTCCCCTTGGCAGTGATATGGTTATGCAAATGAAAATGAAGAAAAGTAATCATCTCCTTATCCATTGTTTGGAAGAATGCATGCTTAATGTTTTGATACATGATATCAACTCTCTCTTTTGCTCTCATGGTTGAATATCAAAATCGAGTATGGTGGGCCTCCAGACTTCTAGTCATCTTTCTTCCTCTTCCACCAAATGTTGTCCTGATCCACATGTCTGCTAGCCTAATTGGCTTTGTTTTTGAAAGCTGAAGTTTCTCTTGAGTCACCAGTGTAGCTCTCTCTACCTTTCCACACTCTTTCATTGCTACAAATTGTCTTTGGGATTTAGTCATTTGTACCACATGGTTGATGTGCTTTGAATCCTTGCATCTAAGGGGTTTTAAAACCTTAGGGGCCTTAGATGAGAAAAAGAAGTAATGTTTTTCTTTTCTTTTTTTATGTGAGGGCGTAGTAGTGAGATAAAAAAGAGAATTTGTATAGAAAAATGAAAAAAAAGACAAAAATTCTGGACCATACTATATCACCTACATGCTAGCTAACAAAGGACATGAATGTAGTAGATTTAGGTATGATAGGGGAATTATTACGGGGATATATTTGAGGAATATATAAGAATGAAAAGAAAATTCAATGGATCAAATTAGTGTCAAAATGTACCTAAAAGATCTCCCACACCCTATTAGGAATTTAATCATTTCTAAGCATTTTCCACGTCCTATGGGAAAGTTTGAGGAGGCTCCAATAGTTGAGAGTTTAATGAGTAATTATAACTTCTTTCCATGCAATCATGATTAGTTAGAGAACATATAGGGAAACTTGATGAGCTATACAACAAATGAAGAGAATATAGGGTATTTTGACCTAGTCTTAAGCATCTCCAAGCGTCTATGAGATATTGAAGGAGTCTTGGCTAATAGATAGGGTCGAGGATAGAAATTTTATTTTTGGTTACATTGACATCATGTAGGACATCCATCGTCTTATTCTTGGTTACGTTGACATCACAAAAAATTATATAGGATGGATAGAATGTAGCTCTACCTTTGTCAGTTCCATGTTAAATTTTTATTATATATGGCTTGCTAGTGTAGGAATTCTAAGACAAACAATCATGGTAGGACCATTCTTAAAAGATTTCAAATAATAACCTAGTGAACCCATATACTCTTATGACTATATATACACAAATCTAGATTAAACTTATAATTCATTAACTTTAAGTTCTATTTATTCTATATTACATGATTGAAAGTTTGATCAAATCTACTTACTTTTCGAGAGGTGTTTCATGAAACCTCAACAACACCACATTCAACATCCAAAATCACATATTAAAATACCATTAAGTAAAAATGCTATTAACATATGTAATCAATTTATAATTGTTTACTAACTTTACATACCCCACTAATAGATTATGCTTGCCTTAAATAGAGGTAGATTGGTGTACCGGGGTTAATACTTGTGACCCTACAATTTTATTAAAATAATAAAAACTAAATTAGTTAATCTTGCATGACAATTAAAATTTAATAAACTAAATTCAATGAACATGTTCAATTTTACCTGACTGTCAATACCATATGCATCATGTAGAATGTCAGCCGCCCTCTCCATCCCCGTAGATGCATACGGATCAGGCTGCATAGAAGTATATGGATCCTGTGTAGCACCCTCCTGAGGGCCGGTAGGGTCATACGAACAAGTGGCTCCGCAAGATCGACACACATGGCCTCGAAGGCCACCACCTGAAGACTCCCCTGGATTGCGCTGCACGATGGGGCTAGTGTGGTGGATGACACTCCGAGTCAAGGATGTGATCGCTTGCAAAGTCTCTACATCAGCACTCTCCTTTGCAACTACCGGCATCTCAATCTGCTCCGCGAGGCGGCCTAGCGAGGGTGCGTCTGCTCGATGTGGGATCCGCACATTACGCAGGGCCTATCACATCTTACGACCCCACCTCTCCTGAAACTCCTTCATATCAAAATAATTTGGGATTTGGTTCAATACCAAACTCCGGTTATAATTTCCTAAGAAAATATTGGGGGACTTCACACGGTTATTGCGGTGGGTAATCAAGACCATATACCATCTGTCATAAAAATGGTTCCTAATCTCTACGTGGTGGCACCAATGGATAGGAAACCTCTTTGCATTGAGGGGTGAGATTTTGATTTGTTCTAGAATTCGATTGAATGAGAGCACAAATGCGCCTTTAGTAATCTTTAAATCTTTAACTTGTTTATATGATAATTTATCTGCATAATATGCCCTTGATGTTTGCCTCTATTTTGCCATCCAGGATATTTGTTGGGTAATTGCATCACATTTTTAACAAATCCTTCAACGAATCGCTAGATGTATCCTTTCTGTGGTTGAAGAATTTTGATCACTCAACCTACTAATAAGATCCTCAACTTCTTTTTTATTGTTTTCAATTTCACTCCTCAAATTTTCTTGAGTGCCAGGAGGGTATTGAGAGAATGGTGGGGCGGGTTGATTTTGTTGTTGAGGTTGATTTGTTGAGTTGATTTGGTTGAGGATTTTCCTCCTCTTGTTGAGATTTCCTACAAATTAAAAAAAAATCATTCATTTCTAAACTAAAACAAACAAAATCAATTTAAAACAAAAAAATTCATTACAAATACCAAACAAAACTTACCTCTTGCATCTTTTCGTCGTCGGGGTGCCATATTTGTGAAGAAAATTGAATTCAAGTTGATCAAGTGTGAAGTAGTCACCTCCTCAACAACGCGAGCGCGTAGTGCAGGGTTCTTGGCCGCGGGCAGAAATAGAAAACAGTAAAAACAGAAATGAAGAATGTTACTTTTTTTTTTGCTTTTAAAAAGACAAAACGCGTTCGCGTTATAACGCGAACGCGTTTTGTCTCATTTTTCACTTTTGGGCCACAAAGTGCGACCATGGTGCACCTAGGTTTCAAAAATGATGTCATGAAGTTTACAAATAAAACTCATTCTACATTTGTGAGCTTCATAAAACCGATGCATATTAATGGCCGTTGAAACCAAGGGAAGAAATGAACTTGTAGGGATCAAAGGGATGTATTCAAAACGCGTTTTGGAAGGATGATGGAACAAAAAAAGAGCAGGTTGACCCATGACCAAGATAAAACGAAAAATAAAAGCAAAGAAAAAAAATGTTTAAAGAAGGATTAAAAAAGGCGTTTTGGAGGGCAACATAAAAACGTAAAAAATTATTTGTAGATCTAAACAAGATAAAACACATTCATGAGAAGAAGAAATAAAAAGGAAGAAAGAATAAAAACGTACTTGAAACAAGCACTTAAAACCTAGCTCGACCCAAAAGTCAGATCTTTAGAAAAACACATTTTCTTGAGGTAGATGCGTGCCCAACAAAGAGGAATGGAGTGAAGACCAAGAATGATGAAAAAGAAACAATGAAATCACTTTTAAGTGATTGAGAAAATCCAAAAACCTAACTCAAGTTGCCTAGTTAATTGAGGCATAAAAGATGGCATGAAAAGTGAAAAGTGCAAAAGACTTGAAAAAGTGCGCCTAAGCCAATTTTGGCTAAGTCTGACAAAGAAGGTGTAAAGGTGCCAAAATTCAACACTCTTGCATCTTCAAACAATCACCTTTGTGTAGGAGCGCTGATTTTTGGCACCCTACACTTTCAACACTTAGCCAATTTTTGGATGTGAGTTGGAGCGCTATTTTTGGGCACAACTGCACATTTAACAATTTCACTAAGTATTGATAGTGAGACTTCATGAAGGAGCTCGTTTCAAAGGTCTTCACGAGGTGAACATAGGGGGATGCTCAAACTAACTGTTTGAGGCTTTGGAACACATTTTGAGGTGGCTTGATAATTACCTCATTTTGCGTGCTTGAACTTCATGCACCTAGGAAACAAACAAGTTTCGTAGGGGGGTTATCCATGGAACAAGCACTGCTAGATTCCATGATAACATAACTATGATAATATGATTATAGGTTTAACATATTGTAGATGGGAATCTTGACCCTATATGGGCAATATAGTCAAAATCTCAAGACCAATGGGTGAAGTGTTTGGAGCCAAAGAAGACATCTTCTAGAAGAAAATGATTAAAAGTACTAGGATTTACATCTATACACATAAGCTAGGATCTACACATGCAATCTTGAAAGATAATAAAATTTCAACACAATTATTTGATTTCACCTTAATTATCCATGAATAGATACATAGATTTATTTTATTAGTTTTTGAAGATACCTTGCAAAGAGTTTTCAAGGGTTTTGCAATCATTTAGTTGATTAACTAAGTAAATAAATTACTCAAACAAATAAATGAGGTTAGAATAAAAAGAAATATTTCTAAAAGACAATCTATTGCTCTTGGAGACACTCAAAAAAATAAAATATATGCATTAGAAACTTTCCTTAAAGGATTACATTTTTATACAAATGGGTTGAAACCATATTTGTCACATTCAAAAAATAGTCCTAATTTTTTTATAGGCCACAAGACAATAATTTACAATATTTCTTCTCAATCATCTAGCTGATTAACTAAGTAAATAAATCACTCAAACCAATAAATGAGACTACAATAACAATAAATATCTCCTAGACAATATATTGCTCATGGAGACACTAAAATTTTTTAAATGTGCATTAGAAAATTTCATTAAAGGATTACATTTTTTATACAAATGGATTGAAACCACATTTTTCACATTCAAAAAATAGTCCCTAGTTTGTTATAGGTCACAAGACAACAACTTGGAATCTTTCTTCTTTCACTCTTCCACAACCTAATAAGTAATCAAATAGTTTCCAATATAATTTTTTATATACATATTCATCTACCCTACCCTAAATAACTTCATGTATGAAGGAAGGAAGCTAAATCAAGTCAAATAAGATTCAGGTCATTCACATATTAACATAAATTAACAAAGGAAAAGGACATCACAATTAAAGTGAAGATGTACCTTGGTATCCATGAATAGGTTTTATCAACAAGAGATGTGTTATGAACCTCATTATACTATATGTTACCTAATATTAGTTAGGTCCATATTCTTTGTAAAATAGATTCCTCCCAAAATGGATTATGACCATATAATTTAGCTAGTGTCAATTTGTTAATCACATAATGTTGGGCCTTATGGGCTGATGCAAGAAGTTGGGTCCACAAAAAGCTCAAAAAGTGGAAGTGTTTTTTCTGGTTTTTAGAATTTGTCACATTTGGACTGAAAATTTGAGGCACTTACACAATGAATCTTAAAAAAAGTCAGCAATATGAAATTTAGCATTTTGAATCTAGTTTCCAAATATGTAATTTATTCAAATACCTAGATTATAGAAATTAAATTTTGATAGGGATGTATAAAAACCACTTTTTAAAAGTCCTTGTTTTTTTACCATACCATGCACGTGTACAGACACCACTTTTTGACCCAAATAAAAGTATTTGATAATTCCTTTTGTGGAAAGAGATTTAACAACATAAATATTGATGAGGATTTTTTTTGTAATTTTTTTATTGAATTTTTATTGGCCTTAATTGTTGTTTCTAAAAATCAATGTGTACGGACAACATAATTGGACCTATACTAATTTTTTTTTGAATATTTTTTTTCATTGTGTAGGGAATTGTCTAGATATTGATGCCATATATATGTTTTTACAAGAAACTTATCCCAAAAAAAGTTATTAAAAAACAAAAAAAAACCCTAACATTTCAAGTTTAAGGACTAGTTTGCTTAGAAATTAATTAAAAAATAAAAATATAATCCAATATTAATAAAAATTATATATTTAGAAACTAGAAATTGTGTTCTTTAATGGGTTTTAATTTTATAGATTGATTTAGAAAAAAAGTCCATCAACCATATTGCCAAAGTTAGTTATTTTTCCCGAAATTTCAATGACTTTGTACTTGTAGGTCTAAGCCTAGGTGTTGGATTACCATGCCTTTTCTAAGCCTAAATTGAAATGAAAAACATATCTTGTGAGTTTCAAACCTTTTGGAAGAAGTACACACTTCAAAATGGGTATCTATTTTAAAAAATGAATGGGTATTTTTTTTAAAGCTAAAAAATGACACTTCCTCTGAATGTGGGCCCAACTTCTTGCTCAAACCTTTATATTACCCATATGTCAAAGGAGTAAAATTGAGAAGATGGTATAGGAGATGCTAGAAGAAGGTGTTATATATAATAGTCAAAGTACCTATTTTTATCTAGTGTGATAGTATACAAGAATGGTGAAACTAGGTGCATTTGTCTTAATTATAGAGACTTAACTAGTACACCATCAAATATAAGATTCCTATTTCAACCATTAATATTTTTTAGATGAACTAAATTTATAGCTATTTTATAAGAAACTTGATCTTAGGTCATGTTATCACCAAATTAAAATCAACTAATGAGGTATTTCCAAGACAAATTTTAGGACTTGTGATGATGTTTATGAGTTTTGGTGATGTTATTTGGTCTTAAGATTTCTTCTTCTATATCAAATTTTTAATAAATTTCAAATTCAAGCTATTATTAAGGCTATGATGGAGTGGGAAATTATTCAAACTATAAATTTTTTTGGGAGTTTCCTATAACTTACTATATATTATTGCTGCATACAAAAATCCCTCTCCAAAATTTTGAAAAAGGATGGTTTTTAGTGAAACGAGGCCACTAATAAAATATTTAAAAAACTAAACCTAAAGCTATGTGTACTACTCTAATTCTAGCTCCTCTTGATTTGACTAAGAATAGTATTATGTAGTTTGATGCTTTAAGGAATCTATAGGAATAATTATTATGAGATCCATAATTACGTTTGATAGTATTCAATTGAAGGTTAATAATAAACTCAAATTAATTTATGTCAAAAAATACTAGCTAAATTATTCATGCAAACAAATAATAGAGGGCATATAAGATGGGTAAACACTACAAAGGAAAGACATATTGTTGTAAACTAAAATGTTTCTTATGTTATTAGTTCCTTTAAAGAAAAATAGAAATGGGTCACTAAAATATTGGGATATAACATTGAGATAATTTATAAGAAATTTAAGGAGAATGTAGTGGTTGGTACATTATCTAGAAAGGATGATAATGTAGAGGAATTAATATGTACCATTTCAATATTATAGGTAGATTGGGTAGATGAATTTAGATTAGTAATAAAAGGTCACTATATGGAATCTCATTTTATAACTTTGTAAAATTATTACAGTAACTAAAATGAGTTTTTTTTGAAGGGAGACCCCCTATGGTATAAAGAGAACTTTTACCTATGTACACAAACTCTGCCCTTAAAAGAAATATTTTACAAGAGATCCATGCTTCTCTAGTTATGGGTAATTTTGGATTATTAAATCCTTATCATAGATTCAAGAAATATGTCTTTTGGGATGGGCTCAAAGGGGATATCAAAATATTTGTTGTAAAATACATGATATGCTAGAAAAATAAAGGGGAGATATTTAAGAGACTAGGCCTTCTCTAAACCTTATCTATTACAAGATTGAGGTGTGAAGAGGTACTTATAAATTTTATCATAGGTTTACACAAGTCTAAAGGAAATAAAATCATCATGGTTATTATGGACCGAATCGTCAAATTTCAACCTTTTTGTGCTTTTTCACACCTTGTTTTTGCTAGTATTAGATAATTTTTTTTAATGGATATCCTTATAAGTTATATGGGACTCTAAAAATTAATTTAAGTGATCATGATACTATATATATAAGTAATTTTTTAACTTACTCTCATGTTTAGAAAGTCAACTTGCTCGTAGCTCATCATATCATCCTAGAACTTAAATGGATAGAATAAGATGACAAACAAACTATTGGAGGGTTGTCTCAATGTTTTACACAAGATAACCAAGAGAGATGGGTGCAATGTGTTGTAAGGTGTGCACCCTTGGTATCCTTGTGTTGTGCAACAAAACGCTTGGGAACTAGTGACATGGCTTAACCGCCTCTCATGGATTCATTAACTCTTGTGGTTGTATTGAGCATTAACAGGTTGATCTTTTGGTGCGATGACCATTATCTTTGCAACAGGTGGTATTAGAGCTTGCGTCATGGGTTCAAACCCCTCGCTTGCGCTAGGGGGAATTGTTGCAAGGTGTGCACCCTTGGTCTCCTTGTGCTGTGCAGTGCAACACTTGGCTTTGTGACATGGCTTAACCACCTCCCATGGATTCATTAACTTTGGCAGTTGTATTAGACATTAATAGGTCAATATTTTGATGTAACGACAACTGTCTTTGCAACACAATGGTTACCACTAGAAATTTTTTGGTATAACACTTATTTACACACTTCATTCAAAATGTATCTAATTGTGGCATTTTATGGGTACATTCCACCATCAATAATATCTTCAATATGGCCAAAAGCTAAATGTAAAAATATTTAAAGAACATATTTAGCACACGAAAGAGGCACTCTCTAGTCTCATAGAGAACTTGGTAATAAAATATAGCATAATGAGCCTACAAGCTAATCAACACTATAATTTAATGAGTTTTGAAGTAGAAGATTGTACCTTTTTATATAATTACAACCATGTAAGTAGATATAACTAAAAAAATACAAGAAGGATAAAATGATATTATACAATTATTATCCCCCTTATAATTTTTTTTAGATAATTGGTAGTGTAGCATATAAATAAAAAATCAAATTTTCCTAAGTCAACCAAAATATGTTTGATCTTTTATTTTTCATACTTGAAGAAGGATATTGGACAAAGAGTTTCAATCTAGGTGGGGTTATTATAATGAGAGAATAATTTTAGAACCTAAGGGAATCCTTCAAACATGCACTAAGATGCTATAGATGAGGGCAATCACAAAGTATTTGATCAAGTGGAATAATTTTCTATTTGAAGATGCTAAGTAGGAAATGAAAATTTTGTGCGAAAGATTCCACAATTGATTTGTGTTGAGGAAAATGCTTATTTAAATAATTGGGAATGTTATTCCATTAACCCATTAATTAAATAGTGGTTTATATGTATCCAACTTGTGGCTATCACAATCCTTAAATAATTTATACAGTCTTATATATGTGGGTTGGTTTACATCCAAGGCATAAGTATGGTATATTGGTGATAGAAAGTAGTAGTTCATCATCTTATGAACCAAATAGTGGGGCATGATATACCCTTAACCCATTGATTATATAGGGAATATGTATCCAACTTGGGGTTAGCACAATTCTTAATTAATTTATATATTCAATTATCCATAATTAAGATACACCAAAAAATGAATATAATTTAGGATCCTTGATATATGAATAGATATAGGCTAAGGAAAGGAGCCAAGTATGTGTCTCAATGTAAGATCTATCATTGAAGGAAAATTAAAGGGTTCGAGGGTCAAGGTTGGGAGATATGAAATAATTAAAGCTTGAACCCTAAACAAAATATACTAATAAAACATAAGTGATAGTGTATCCAAACCCTAATTAAATAAAACATGCAATCAAAGATGAATGAATTCATAATATAATATTTAAGACCAAATATAAGGATAAAACTATGAGGAAAGACCATAGGAGACTTAAGACTAAATTATTTCACTAAAACTAAAGGGTAAACAAACAATCTTTTTTAAAATAAATCTTCTCACACCACTTATCTATAAAGATAAGTAATAAAATATTGGATTTAGGTGATTTCAAATTGGAAATACAAACTTCATTAGATATGAAAATAGAAAATAATAATAATAAACTCATACCTTAGAGTTAGAGATGGAAAATATTGTCACTTATTACTAATACTTATAATCATAAACTATACCTAGAATAATAGAATATGATGATTGGAATCTACAAAATTTGGAGTTGATTGTAACCCACCTTTCTAATAGAGGTTTTTCTTAATTTCTAAAACTACAATAGGGATTAATGGTATTAAAAATTCCTTTGGAAGCTTGCAATCTAATTCAATATTTGTTGATTGAGGCAAGAAAAATAGTGAATGCATCAAGCACCATCCTAAATGTTAATAACTCGATTATAAAAATTGGTACAAAGATGCAAAGGGTGATGGAAAGACCTAATGCAAAAATAGTGTTTCAGAAGTTATTGAAAAATAGGTGATCATAATTGATCATAATATGTTTAGGTAATGTGATTTGTCAACAAGGCAAGGGTGATTCTAGAGAGGCATAAATTTTCTAGTAGGAAGTAATCTTGAGTAATGAGTGATGGATGACCAATGTTTAATGCATGATCCTATTGACCTAGACGGTGGTGTCTTTACTTAGACAAATAATTTGAAAGCTTTGATGTGGGTTTGGGCACACAATAATATCTAGAAAGGTGCTAGGTTGGGCTCATGATTATATTTATATTCAAAATATTAGGGATAATTAAACAAGGATAAGTTAACAACT
This sequence comes from Sequoia sempervirens, assembly GCA_007258455.2. Classification (NCBI taxonomy): domain Eukaryota; kingdom Viridiplantae; phylum Streptophyta; class Pinopsida; order Cupressales; family Cupressaceae; genus Sequoia; species Sequoia sempervirens. Next base: position 15,433 of record VDFB02347480.1, read on the forward strand.
ATAGAATTGGATCGATGAAAATAACAAACAATTTGAGAGTTGATAAATGTCTAAAGAATTAATTTTCTTTTTGATGGTCAATTAAAAAATAGTATTAGAAAATAATATCAGTAAAAATATCATATTAATGATAATCTTATGTTGAAATTAAATATTTAACACACCCACACAAAAAGACATTATAAGAATATAAAAATACACTTTTCACCAAATTACAAATTAAAAAACAACAGAACTATTTCAATAATGTCAGTCTATACCTAGGTATACCCAACTTAAATCATTAAGCCCACTTGCATATCTTTATAAGAAAATCGTTGCAATAAAATTTGAAGCATATGTAAGACAATAAGCAACTTGCTGTGAGAATCCAAAGTACTACTGCATTATTGGTTGTTGGTTTGACTATTTCAAGAACAGATTGATTTCAAAGATCGTCACACCATTAATCTAGTCAAACTCCTTTATTAGTTTTAACTCTATAATGAAATTCTAATATTCATTTTTAACAAGGAGTTCTGGTATTTGAAGGTAACCCAACCCATTGGAAAACAATTCTAGGTGGTTTTGCTTGTAGTTTCTATAATACACCTTCGTAGTAGCTCTACCCCTAACTCAAGCTCAATTCCGCAAAGTCATGGCCGCCTTCTTTGGGCTCCTCAGTAGTACCAGATTTCAATGGTTGCAGTTGGGGATTTTTGTATGGCAAGCCATACGACCGGCTGCAGCACTGAGGGTACCATGGGCATTGTTCAGTACAGTTGTTTATAAGATTCTTGGAATGAAGAAGTTTGACAGTGATCATTTCATCTTATTGTCAACGGATTTTAATGACACAGCTGATGCCAATCTGTTCTGCGAACAAAACAAACGTTTTGTTAACGAAACCGCTTTAGGTGACTCATCAGTAGACTTCTGGTATAAGAATTCCCATTATATTGCTGGAGGGGAAAAGGCAAGTCAGGTAAGATTGTTGATCTGCGCCGAACAAAGAAACGTTCCTATTGTTAAGGAGTACAAGATGATTAATGGGGTTTGGGGAATTTGGACTTTGTGCTCAGCAGATGAAGCCATTAGAATGTGTTTACCGAGTAAAGGATTCACAATGTGCTTCAGAAAAACAGTTAGTCTGTGTTTGATAGAACACATGCCATTGGTAAAGGACACATATTGGCTATCAAGAGTATTGGGTGGTATTCCCTTGTACTTAACTGCCGAAGGCAATGAGCATCTGGCATCAATAGTCACAGTAGCGTTAATCATTTTGGACTTAACGTACAATATATGGGTTCCTGTTCTTGAGAAGGCGTATTTGATGTTCATCAGAATTGTACAACTAGTATTATCAAATCTCCCTCCCCTTTTGAGGCACTCTATTTTTTATGCTCTGAGCAACTTTGATAATAGATATTTGCCATGTTCAATAACCGATTTTAAGGTCAAAATCATGCAGACTAAAGCCTTTTATACAACAGACAACACTGTTTTAAGTTGTCCATTTGCCACTGTCATTAGTCAGGAAAGATTTCTTGAAGTTGATACAAGGAAAGCTACTTTTGAATTCCAATTAAGTCTTTTCAGGATCAATATAACCAAATTGCAGGAAACGAATAATAAGGTTGAGTTTGAGCTTAAGTTACTGGATGTTCTTTGGGACCGGGTGAGCTGCACATATAGAATGAGTCGACATAATTTCCAGATCTATATTGGCTGCTGGAAGTTGCTTCAGGATGGCCATATGGGATTGGTTCAAACTGTTAGCCATGGCTTTATAAAGCACATGCATTTGTTTGGTTATGAGGAGAGTATAAACCTTTTCTGGGGCCCCAATGTGACTGTTTTTAAAGTAGAAGTTGAAGAGAAGTATTGGTACTTGATTGCTGGTGAGAATGGGAAATATGGTTCCAATTTTAATAAAGTGGAATCCCTGCTGTGCTTGGCTATTGCACGGAAGTGGTATTGGGTTTTGAGTCAGTGTCTGGGTCAGTTGAGACAAGCCTTTTTCTCGGTTATGGGGAGATGAGACTTTTTGGGTTTTCTGTTGGTGATGTTCTCCATCGGCCTACTCTCAGACTTGGGTAGAACTTGTGCCTGAGCCTTGAGCCTTGAGCCTGTTTTCCTTCCGGGTAGGCAGAAGGTGCTCACTTTTAGGTTGCTGCTTTAATTCTGAGGCTAGCTTCCTCAAGTTGAGAAAATGTGCTGCGAGGATGAAGAAAAATAAATTTATTTTAAATTGGAGTTGTTGATTTTTAGTTATAAATTTTGAGTTGGCTCTGTATATGGTGAGAAAGTATTTTCATTAGGTTTAGAAACTTTTATTGTTTCGTAGTAGTTTCAATGGCATACTTTAAGAATCATACAATTTTTAAATATATCAATATTTTTTTTCATAATATTTTTGGAAAGGCTTTTTTTTTAGGTTCAATAGTTGTTTCATGTTCTATATTTGGTATATCAATTATTTTAATTGAAAGAACTTTTAGTTGGAAAAATACACTAATAAAAAATTAGTAAGGTTAATACACGTGCATATGTGTAGGTACATCTTTTATAGAGTTTAAAACATCAGATAAAGTGGTTTAATAGAGGTTCACTTTCATTGAATATGAGTGCAAATAAAATAATTAAAAAAAAAAGAAATTATAGGTGTATATTTTACAAAATCTCCATATGCAAGGCAATAAATAAATAAAGTTCAAGTCACATTTCTAGATGGCTGCTTAATTGTCCCCATGATATCATATATAGATAAATATTTCTACTTCTAGTGTGTTAACCAAACTTTCTCTCTAACTTATACTTCACATCTTCTATTTAATTCAAGTATCAATACAAGCATTAATATGAAAGGCCCCCCCTAGAAGATCACAACACAAATCACTTCTAAAATCATGACAAATCAATTAGGTTATTTTTAACAAATTCAAATTCAACTAATAAATTAAAAAAATCTAAACTTCAATAACAATTAGAAATTTAATTTAAAATTTAAACTCAACCACTATAATTAAATGCATTTATAATTCTTTTTTGAGTTTTTGAGATAGAAAGTTTTTATAATTTCATTTCATAAAGTAGAGTACACATTTTGTAGGATTTTAATGGCACACCCTTGGAAGGCCACCCTAGGTTTTTCAACACCTACAAAAATATTAGGGAAATGTTCACATGGAAGGGAATAAAGGATGATTTCATCACCCACATCCAATAATGCATCATTTGTGAAAAGAATAAACTGAAATATACATTTATAGTAGGTCCTTTACAACCCTTGTGTATCCCAATATAGAAATGGTAAAGTATCTTGATGGATTCCATCACAATACTTCATAAAATCATATATATTTTTATGGATAGACTAACAAAGTGTGAACATTTCTTTTTATCTATACATATTTTAAAGCATCACACATGGTTGATTTTTTCTTCAAAGAAGTGATTAAACTCCATGGACTATGCAAGAGCATTGTGAGTGACATAGACAGTTGCTTCATAATCTTGTTTTAGAAAGATATATTACTTTAATGGGAACTAAGATCACTCCTAGCACTAAATGCCACCTAAAAAATGGATGGATAAATTAAAATTATAAAAATGGGTGGATGGTTACTTGATAAATTATGTTGCTAGTCAACAGAAGACTTGGATCAAGTGGCTCTACTTGAGAGAGCATTATTACAATAATGCTCACCACATGTTAATCAAGATAAGATCATTCAAGGATATATGTGGGTGTAGGCACCTAAAAATGTCTTGATGGATCACATTGGCTAACTAACATCATTTCCTCCTAAAACCCATCCTCCTTTTGCTTAATTGATTAAATTAGCCTAGCCATTGAATTAATTATGTCATTTGCATCTATTAACCTAATTAATCTAATTAGGTTAATTCACCCTCTTTCATGCTAACATTTCGTCTCATTAAATTAAATAAATCAAACTATTTAATTTAAATCCCTAAAGCTTCTTATTTAATCAAATAACTCTAATTTATTTAGTTAAATGTTATTCCATGCCTTTCCCCCATTCATTAAATCATTTTATTTAATAGATATCATCTAATTCTTCTAATCCCCTAATTGCATAATTAATATTATTTAATTATCAATTAAATCTAATTCCCCCCACTTGCAAGGGAATATTCCTCATTTGCACATTCATCCAAAAGGGGAATATTCCTTTCCCTTTTACACAATTAAACTTTTTTTTTAATTTGCAAAATATCTATTTCCTCACCCATGAGAATATTCCAAAGAATATTCTTTCTCCTCACTCATTTGAAAAAGGGAATATTCTTACAAAAACTTCATGTGCAAGTTAACTCAAAACTTCTTGTGCAAGTTAACTCAAAACTTCTTGTGCAAGTTAACTCGTGACCTCTAGTACAGGTTAAACGTGTGTTTGTTTGGATGAATGTAAGACCTTGATTAAATACCAACTTTCCCTTGATGAGAACCATGATCACTGTCTCAAACTTCTTCAATCCTTGACCATTGATTAGCCTTTCTGATCTTAATCCTTCATTTCTCGTTTGCTTTCCTATAAATAAAGCACTATTTGGAGACAAATGGATCCATGTTTTAACATCAGAGTTATGTTGTTAAAATCACTCACACTCACACTCACATTTAACACACATTTAGCATCTTTTAGTTTATTTTAATTACATTAATTATCTTTAAGCTTCCATTAATGACTTCCATGATCACATAATGCATCCATTTATCTTGTTTTTAAATTAGGGTTTGAATCTTTTAGTTTAGATTCCATTTAGAATTAGCTTAGCATTTGCATATTTTTATAATTTAGCATAAAATCATATTAAACTAGCTTGCATCATGCTCATTTAGATTAAAACCATATTTTCATACACATCTATCAATGGTTTCATCAGTTTTCTTTAGTAAAACTAATTGAAACAAGCCCATTATCCAAGGGATTGGGAAAGGGTCACCATTCCACATCAATGCGATACCACTCCCCCTGCAATAGGATACGTTTCAATGTATTAGATTAGAGGCTTGTCAAGCTGTCATGGTTTAGAATGTTAGTTTTAATGGCTTCTTTATCTTTGTTTACAATGAATTATCTTATTGGGATTGATGCTTACTCGGTTAAATATGCCTCAAATTTGTATGGATAAGGTGTAGTTAACCTATACTATGACATTGGTCACAATGGGTATAAAGCTTGAAGCTTTGTTGATTTCATTATATTAAAAATAAGGGTACTAGGAGTAAGGGATGAGATCAAATAGAGCCAAGAAATTCTAAATTGACTAAAGAATAATCTCCTTTAGTATCAAAGTTGATGGAATATGTATGCATATTGTAATAGGATCAAGAGAATATTTAACCTTAGAGACATGGTGTTTTTATTATTGCATCCATACATAAAATATTCTTTAAACTCAAGTAGATTTAAGAAACTTAAGCCTCATTTCTATATGGATTACACTATATTAGAAAGCTTGCTGAAGTTTCCTATAAGCTAGAGGTGTTGAAGGAAAGTAAGATTTATAATGTTTTCTATGTATCTTGTTTATAAATGGCACTTGGAAAATATATTGTACTTATTGATG
>VDFB02347482.1:0-22566 GCA_007258455.2 Sequoia sempervirens
AAACCTAGATCACCAACATATCAGCTCATATGAGAGGTCAATAACCCACTATTAAGCCTACACATGACACATGAATGCACAAAATAACAAAGAAAAATAACAGATCATGCATCACACAATAAGTATAAGAAAAAAAATGTCAAAAGAGCTGTGTTAGGACTAAAAAAAAAAAATCCACATATTTGCATTAACATCTATTCATTTATCTCCTAGTCCTTACAAAATCTCACAAGACTCAATTTCATGATCTAGACAAATTACTAAGGTTCGTGTAAAAAATTCATTTTTATAACCAGCATACCCAAATAATCACATTCATGAAATCCATTGAAGTCCTTTGATACCATCAAGCTAACAATACTCTATTGGTGGAACTCCCATCACCACCCCACCGATAGCCCGATAGGGACAATTCATATCCTTACATCGGCGTAATATCCTTCCATCGGGCTAACTTCCAAGGTAGTCTCCCTGACGGGCCGATGGAAACAACAAAGATTATCACATCACCGCAGCTCTAGTGCATCGACAGAATGAATGATGAAGCTCCCTTGATAGCTTGATATAATCACGGGGTATCAAATTCTAACACTTATCGGTGAAGTTGGGATGCATCGGGGTAATATTGTTTGATGTCTTATACTTATCGGTGGAGAAGGTGGCCATCGGTGGAAAATGAACCAAGGTCCCAATAATATAGTGATGAATGATTACTACTACTTGATGTGACATCAAAAGCATCGTCAGGATATTTAACATAAATGCTCTCCTCGATGACAAGACTGAAGCAAGTGGTATATTAATGAGTCAGAACAAAGGTGAATTGCACCATGAATTAATCATACAATTTGCAGAAACCAGAAAGGCTACACTAAGGGAAGAAGTAGAAAGGACAAAACTCAAAGCTCTCACGCAGTGAAGCCAGGAGAAGCAAAAATTAATTTAAGTACTCCACTCTTAGCTAGAAATTTGCATTTTTTCATAGTTTGAAATGGAAGAAAATGTGGAAAAACCTAAGGCAAAGAAACAAAAAATTGAAAAGAGGAATTTAAACCAAGACTTGATAGATCAGTGTCCGGGGTCAGGGCCAAGACCTAGAAGAAGTGTTCAAGTAAGTAAATTGTTAGATAAACATAGGGGTCTTGGGGATGTTTGGACGCCACACCGGGGTTATGAGCTTTTTATGTATCACTATAGAAAACAATTCATATTTCAACCAATTTGTAACCCATGGAGACTGAACTTAGGAAGACTTGTGGTGCCAAACATGTTCATCAACGTAGAATTGGTGAAAGCTCTAGCTAGTCAGTATAATGCCAAGAAAAGAACTATCCAATCACCAAATGGGGCTGATATGCTTGTTATCTCCCAAGACCTGATCTCTAATGTACTTCAATTAGAAGGCCTCATGAACTTTCCATTCACCATTAGAGACTTTTTGACAAAATATAGTTAAATGGATACTAGTTACAAGAGATGGAAGCTAGCTTTGCACAAACCTAAAAATGAGCAAGGTTAACTCAGAAAATTTTTGAGCAATGAAAACCCTCCATTTCATATAGATTTTTTTGAAGAATACTTCCAATATACCTACTACTCAGCTGGTCAAGTCTTGGGAATTGAGGTTCCACCACTTATGTCTATTGCACCGATGGTTCTAGCAGCTGATATACAAAGCAAAGATGCTAGGTCATTCGACTATGCAAACTATTTGGTGAATGCCCTAAATCAAGGGCTTGAAAGAATAAAAAACAACATTGATTGCATAGATTTCAAACACTATTCCTTGTTAATGCATTTACTTTTATATGAGGGACATGCTAGAAATGTGTGGGGTAAAGAATTAAGAATCAAAGGCATAGATAAAGATGGAAACTTTAAACCTGTACAAATGTGGACTACACTATGGGATAGTTGATGTGAGAGGTCTCACTATTTATATTTTGAAGAATATTTTGTTAAACCACTAATGAAGTTGCTAGGCTATTCATATGATCACAATTTATCCCCTAAGGTGCAGAGATTTTTGAGACCAAAGGAAAACAACCTAAGAGGTAAGGTGAACCATAATTGGGGAGACTAGTATGCCTTCTCTGATTGCACAGTAATAAGGGTTTATGGATTTGAAGTGGTTCCACATTTGCTACCCCGAGTGGTTCCTAACAGAGTTGCTTATTTGGAAATAGTACGACAATTAGCAAGGTTTGATACTAAACATCTCAAGAGTCATAATAAACAATCACTCTTTCCTAGCACTCTTTGTTTTGGAGATTTCACAGTATGTGCCATTGAAGGATATGAAAAAATTGATTCTAAATTAGCTCATTACAACCTTCCTCTTGGGTATGAAAGAAAGAAATTTGATGCAAAGGGATTTATTCATCAAGCAAGATTAACTTAGAATTTTTCAGGGTATGAGCATTGGTTTTCACTTGATGATGCGATCAAGAACCAAGATGAAGCTTCCACTGGTGAGAGAATGGCTTCATATAATAAAGTTGTGATTGAAGAGGAATGGAAGAGAAAGAATGTCCCATCATATAGAGAAGCATTTGTTGATATACAAGATCCCTTGGCTAGGATTGAGTAGCTTATTGCTCATATGAATGAAATAGTAAAATATGTGCCCTCATATGTTTTTGATACATCTCATACGAGTTACATAGGAATGCAGGCTGAGATGTGGAGCCTTTGGATCACATACCCCCACAACCCACCCCTAATGTATGTTTCTCCACTGACAACAGTGAAGAGGAAGGAAGTGATGAGGAGAGTGATGGAGAGGAGCAACTAGTGGAACAAATAAAGGCCCCTGTGCTTACACAATATGAGCCCCCTCAAGAACAAATAAAGGCCCCTGTGATTACACAATACGAGCCCCCTCAGGAACTTGTAAAATTTGAAACATCAGATGAGTTATCTGATGATATTAGGGTCAAGGCTGGTCATGAATTCATTTCTGATAAATATTTTGTTAAAACTCCCGAGTTCAAATCATTTGTCTATGAGTATAAGGGGAAGAAAATAAGACAAAAGGAGCAAGACATTACTCTTGAAAAGGAAGTTGATGCCTTAGAAAAATTAAAAAAGGAAGTTGATAGGGAAATGCAATCCATCACTCCTAAAAGAGGTAGAGAATTACTTCAAGAGACTGGGGTACTACTTCTACCAGGATGGGACATGAGCTCAACAATTGTGTTTGACAGTTTCAGAAAAAGAGGGGTTACAACAATGAACTTATCAAAGGAAGCTAGTGATAAGATATATTCAAGGTCTGGATACAATCCAGATGAGGATGCCTTGCTTATTTGGTCACTATACCCTCATGAGAAGAGGCCGATAGTGATTGACAATCCTAATCAAGTATTTGGACACCTTTTGGTCAAAAGAGATGGGGACACTAATCCCTTAGAAACTGCAGAGCTGAATGTCAATGTGGCAAAATTCACTAGAGCACAAATTGAAAAATTGGTCAAAGAGAATGACAAATTGAAAAAGTAGTTATCACATCAAATGGAGAAGTCATCTTCCTCTTCTGCTCCAGAATTGTATGCTCCATGGATTGAAAAGGATAAGAGAATATTATATGCATTACCTAATGTAGCCTATTGGAAAAATTCCCATTTGAAAGCCCAAGAAAAGTGTAAAACACTGGAAAAGGAGGTGAAAATCATTAAGTACAATACTATGTCCAAGATAATCAAAGAGAGGTTCAATAAGTTGATAAAGCAAGATGATAATTATTGGGGTGTATTTAAGCAAATACAATTAGCACTAGAGGAGAATGTTTGATTACAAGGAAGAATGATTGATAAATAGAAGGAACTTCTAGGTAAATAGATCCTGAAAGACCAAACACTGCAAAGATATAATGACTTGGTGAGATCCCACAACCAATATCAACAGAGACTCAAAGAAGACCTCGGTTGTTTTAATTTGGTTCCTGCACTCCATGATGATGCAGAGAGTCTTCGAGAAAGGGATGATTGGAAAGTAGAATTTTTAGAGTTTCTAACAATTGCATTGCAGGAGATCAACGATGAGGATATGGTCTCTTGCAGAATACTCATAAACAAATTGAGAAATCCATGCACATAGAGTATGATATGAAGGAGGTCATATCCAATGTCGACACTCATACAAAACAGGGGTACATTGATCACCTCTCAGCTTTTAGTCTGTTTATAAATTGGGTAGTGGATAATCTAGGCACAACTGAGCAACAGTCAGAATCAGTCAGTGGTAATGATGTGGACCCTATCATACAGCAAAAGATTTGAACAGGTCTTAGATGACCATGAGATTTTACTTAGAGATTAATGGATTGGTACACATGTTTATGATTGTATTAGTTTCTTAAATTAAGTTCAAAATCATGTTTTGTTATCAAGAGTCATGTCTTTTGGTCTAAAGCTTGTTGCCTCTCATGTATATAAGAGAAACCAGGACCAAAAGAAGGATATAGGAGAAGATAGTAGGAAAATAGGGATAGATAGACAACAAAAAGCTTCCATAATGTTTCCATTTCAAAAGACTATGTTGCAGATATAATTTTGAGGAAATCAATGAAGGATCTCTAATTTTGTGGCTTTATATTAGCATCAATTGTTTGTTGAATATACTCAATTATCTGGTTGTCTCCAGTTTAATATTTCCTTATTATTTAAATTGGTATATCAAGTATATATTCAATTTATCAATGCACATTTGTTGTTCGATGGAGGAGCATCTATTTTCCTCAGACATGCAAAATTTGTCATGTTGCACTATATTTAGCAATTCTGCAAAACTTGACAAAAATGACCTACAACAACCTTTGATAGTTTGCAATTTTACAACTTTTTTGCAACTTTGTCTCTTTTACCCAATTGACTCTTAAATCATCCTAATTCATAGTGAATGGTCTCACAAGACCTAATTAACATAAAATGACCTCCTCAAATGCTAAAATGACCTACTAAGATGCAATGGCCTTCAAATTTGAAAATGGAAGCTTAGGTGCTCCTGCACCAACATGCATGCTATATGTGGGATCATAGACAAGGCACTTGAAGTGTTCAACAAAATGCCTCAAAGAAATGTGGTCTCATGGACTACAATAATTGTAGGATATACAAAAATTAGATTTGTTGAAAAGGCTTTAGAAACTTTAAAGCAAATGCAATTTGCAGGTTGTTCCAAAACAACCTATGGTGAATTTGGGATATGTTTTAGAAGCCATTAATGGGTATCTAAAAATGGTTTTATATCTTGTTTACAATGCTTGAGGATTGAAGGAATTGAGAGATTGAAGCCTATTTTTTTTCAAATTTATCTAAGTGAGGTTGAATGGTGCTCCTGATTGCTATCAAGCTCCATGCTGGAGATGCCCATGCTAACAATAGAGACCTTTTTGGCAGATCAATATATGGATATTGAACCCACCATGCCGGTCTACCAATATTATGGGACCATTATCCAATCATCAAACAAACAAGATCAAATCACTTAAATGAAATATAACCTCAACCTATAACAAGTCAATGAAAGAATATAATAGAAAGGTGAAGGCAGAGGAAAAGTTCCTGGCCTTCACATAAATTTGATGAACCAATTTTCCATTAACGCAACTCAAGAACTCAACCAAGGTAGCAAAGAATTAAAAATCCAATGGGGGCAAGGAACCAATGCTTTGGAAAAGGATTTAGGCAACCACATAACAGGTGGGAGCACATTGTACTAGATAAAGCTTATGCAAAATAAGGTGGGGGCAGTCAGTTCCATTTTTTGTAATGTGGTAACAGTCATATAGGTAATGCTATATTAGGCTGGGGAACTCTTCTTAGAGGTTCTAAATGAATTGCCTCTTTTTTATAAGACTGTGTTGGCAGTGCCACCTAGATCACAGTTGTTTGGTGGGATTCCAAACCCAGACAATGAGGAATGCGGTTGTGGAAATCATAGAGAAGCTACAAGCTACCATGATGATTTTTCAAGTGAATTTATATCGAGTCTTGCTTAGTATGGCTTAAGACATATGCGGATGATATTCTCTCTACAAATAGGATTGGAAAGTATTTTCTTGATCTTGTGAAAAGTGGCAAGGAGCGTCTGCGAGAGAGAAGTGGTCATTGATGGAGAAACATAATAATCACCCCTATGGTTTTGTCATTTAAACAATTCATCTAGAGAAGTTTCAGCATTTCTTCTTTCTTGTTTATTTGAAAATCATGGAATTTTGTCATTTTAAACGATTCATTGGACCATCGCGGGAATAGGAGACCTCGTCCCACTGATAGAAGATCCTCACGTCGATGAAAAAAAAAATCGTCGATGCATCACTGGAACCAGAAGACACGTCCGGTCGATAGACCGATAAGGTGGGGGCAGTTAGTTCCATTTTCTAAAATTTGGTAAGAGTCATACAGGTAATGCTATGTCAGGTTGGGGAACTCTTCTTGGAGGTTCTAAATGATTTGCCTCTTTTTTATAAGACTGTGTTGGTAGTGCCACCTGAATCATAGTTGTTTGGTGGGATTCCAAACCTAGACAATGAGGTGTAGTTGTGGAAATCTCATAGAGAGAAGCTACAAGCTACCATGATTATTTTTTCGAGGGAATTTATATTAGAGTCTTGCTTAGCATGGCTTAAGACATGTGCAGATGATAATCTCTCTACAGATAGGCTTGGGGGAAATTTTATGTTTGATCTTGTGAAAAGTGGCAAGGAACTTGCAGAGAATGAGACATTGATCAAAGAAACATTGGACAGTTTGGATGCATTTGAAGGGAGCTTGGAGTGGCTAAAAATGGTTTTTGGTTCAAATGTTGAGTTTCCATGCCAATGCGTGTGTGAGATTGTTTTGAAGCACTCAAAGAGTCTATGGGATGAAATTTTTGAAAGCCTATTTGTTAGTAGGATGAAACAAATAATAGATGATGGATTTGCAGATCTGCGTGAGAGAGTTAAGGTTGGTAAATGCCTTGAAGCCATAGTTACATCTTTGGAAAGTTACAAAGATGTTGAAACCCATTTGCACAAATTAACTACTAGTGAGGGCTAGCTTGTCAAGAGAGGGTACCTAAAAAGTGTCAATTTACCTACGTTGAGTTTTAGATTTGATAAATAGGTAGTAGGTGGTCACCTTAATACTTATTTTTGGAATTGAGGTTATTCAATAAAAGATACCATAGATGAGGGGTCCAAGAATGATACGGAAGACCTCTAATTTTTCTTCATGCATAAATCTCCTTCAAGGATAAATGATTTAGCACCTTATTTGCAAAGAGAAATGCTTCCATTTTATCTCAACATTGATTGTTGAGATTGGAAACATCTTGCACATCTACAGAACTCTCTATCAAAATTAAAAATGAGGAGATACCGACAAAATGAACAAGGAGACACTAGAACCGAAGCCGGTTATAGTGGAAAGGGCACTTTGTTAGGAAGGCTTTTAATTGCTCTTAGTTTTCATTCAACTTCCCTTCCACTAGTTCTTGGCTTGTCTCGGGTCTGGTTTGTCGAGAACAAAGCTTTAGTTTGATGGAAAGGATCTTCAACTTTCAAATATTCCAGTACTGATTTTGATTACCCTCTTCTAGATAGTTCTAGAAGACAAATACTAATGAGAGGGGTTGGTTTGAATCCTGAATCATAGGATAAAAAATAATAGCACCAAATTGAATAAACTAAGAAGAATTATGCACAATCTTTGTATCAAAGCTCATAACATGTGGATATTTTGGATAACTAAAGAGCTTTTAGGAAATCTCACAAGAAATCTAAGGGAGGATGATTCTTTATCCATGACAACTCCTTTGAAGGCCTGTATTCTCATTTTCATTGCATATTTTGTTTTATGTGGCTTATGGATTTGGTTTCCTTTCCATGATTCATCTAATCACTAATCTCTTCTTGTAGTTTTTTGTGAGATTTCTTCTAGTTTTGATTTAAGTCATCATGGTTTATATATGGATATATTAATAACTAAATGAGAATAAAGAATCTAGAGTAAAGAGCTACATTTGATTCTCTTAGTCACTTCAAACTCTTTATTTCCCAATAAATGGAATAGAATAACATGTTCCCTTTCAACCCTTCTAGTCATTATTAATCATGGAGATGTGATGCTGTAAGTATGTAAAAAGTATCAAAGGGGAGCCAAAAGTTAGAGATTTTCATAGGGCCTATGAATCAGCTCTTATTGTTTTTATATGAAAATGTTGTTTTGTTTTCCTACATAATATCTGTTGGCATCATTTGTAGGGAATTTATTTTTGCAGAATTTAGTAAGGATTATCAAACAAAGTAGGATGACATCTCTTTGGCCTGGCTTGAACTATTGTTCAGCACTTGTAAATGTTCAAGGCACTACCATCCCTGCACTCCTTTCATTGTAATCTACATGGTTGATATAAGAAGAGCCACTTTTCACTTTATTATTGTTCATCCTTTTTCTTTACATGCTACTCTATTTTTTACACTCAACTTCAAAAGTGATTTGCATGCCCCCTCAAAAAGTGGAAGCTAATCTTAAGAGTTCAAATTCTGAAATTTGTATAGACAACTCAATCTACATGTCCCTTAATATCATTTTTATAGATAAAAGTAAGTTCTCCTATGAACTATGCAATTTGATAGTGAAAAATTTGAAAAGAAAATATCACTTTTAACATCTCATAATGCAAAATAAAAGAATAAACATACCTCGATTCCAAGTTCTCTATATAAATCCTTAACTTCTGCAACACAAGATGGATTTGCTTTTCCATAATTAGCCTAAAAAAGAACATAATCACTATTAGTCAACAAGTAGCTAGTAAAATTATTAAAAAGAATGGATCATATGGATCATATGGCCTGACCGTGTACATATTTGAAAAGTAAAATTAATTGAAACCATGGAAAGTGACTTACCACAAGATTTTTCACAAATCGTGTCTGATGCGGAAAAATGGGTAGAAGTTGCAATCCAAAATCAGGCGTCACTTTACTTCTCCATTTTGGCGGGCTACCTTGAAAATAAGGTTTCGACTGACTGCTCGATTTTGGCGGGCTACATTGAAAATAAGGTTTTCACCAAGGTTTTAGAGTATGTTTATTAAAATGAAAATTATGCTTATAAAAAAAAAATTGGTCCTTTTTCCTCTTAGATTATTTGGTTGCTTATTCTTATCTTTTGTTTTTTCTCTTCCTTTTGCTTATTTTTTTATTTTTCAAGGTTTTTGGGTTTTAGTTTTTTAGGTTCTCTTATGGTTTTTGTTAATCTTTATAATTTGGTGGTTTTTCGTCAATTTAGAAGAAACTTTGGTGTTCATATGATGACACCACAAAACAAAATATTTATTCCACAAAAAATATTTATTAGTAATTTTATATGTAATATTTTATTATTAATTATGGTGGGCTACAATTGAAAATAAGGTCTTGATGAAGGTTTTAGAGTATGTTTATTAAAATGAAAATTATGGTCAAGATTTTAATAATGAGCACATTTATTTAGTTATTTATTTAGTCATTCTTGTTGTATGATATTAGTCATTTTATTTAGTAATTTTTATTTATGCGATATTAGTCATTTTAGTTGTGATTTTACCTCATGACCAAATCAATCACTTATAAATGACCAAATTAGTAATTTATTTTCCAAATACGCACTACTAGTGTTAGTCACATGGTAAAGAAATTTTTAGTCCGTAGTCATTTTATTTACTTAAATTATGCTAGTGAATGACACTAAACTTGATCATCACTATAGGTATAGGTGTCGAGTCAAGACCTAATCCCGACTTTCGATAGAGTTCAATTTTATGCTTAGAATGGTTAGGTTCTTGGTTATGTCCCATACCCAAAACCCAAAGATGTTCAATTAACTTGTTGAATGGGAGTTTATATTGATTGAATGGTGATATAATATGAATGCTTGTGTTAAATTTCTCTTCACATGTATTTTCTTTTCCTAATAATTGTCAGTAGTGCAGGATAATAAAAAAATTTCTAATTCAAAGGAGGAAGTGCCTACTAAAGGAACATCTAAGGGAACAAAGGCCAAGAGGTTAAAGTCAAAACAAGTCCTAGTTACAATGAATTATAAGTTCCAACGGACTCTAGTAGCATCTAAGTTTGGGTCTGAGGTTATGAATATCATTGACACACTTATGTGGCACATTGATTTGGACTAGTTATGGGGCACATTGATTTGGACTAGTTTCATGAGGATACCTTTTCAGAGGATGCTACCCTAAGGGAAAAGAGGATTGTAGAGTCTGGGTTAGCTCATGTAACTAGTTTTCCCATTGTTGTGCAATGTCTCGAGTTCATCTTAACTGTTGCATAGACATACAATCCTACTCAAAGGAAATGCATTTTTTCGTAGGGAAATGTAATAATTTATTTAACCCTAGCAATGATCAGACACACTTTTTATCCTCCTCTCTATCCCAATCTCAAGATTATGATTGAAGTTGAGGAACTTAAACTCTAGGAAAAGGATGTAGAAGGGAACAAAAGACATATTAAAAAAGGGTGGTTTAAGACAGAGAAGAAATCACTGAAGAATATAAAACTGAATCCCAAGAGGTTTGACTTCTCTAAAGGCATTTGGGACATGATTACATTGTTGGGAAGAGTGTTTGGAAAAGAGAAATCTCATACTTTTGAACACTAGATGTTTCCATTCATTCAACTGATTCTAGAGGGAATTTTTTTTTGGATTGGGGGCAGATTATTTTAGATAACATTCATTACCAACTACTGAATGTAATAGAAAACAAGACAATTTATATGTCTTAATATTTCATATATTATGCTACAAGGATGGGACAGTTTCCCAGGTTGAATACTGAGGGTCAATGGATGATGGTATAGATCAGAAAAAGGTTTGGGAATATTATGACCAATTGGAGCTTAAGAAGGCAGATAAACAATTTAAAAGATTCATTGATGCATTTTTGTATGCTATTATTAATCAACTCATAGGTGATATTGGTTTCAGGTTATCACAGGATGCCATCAAATTCATCTGAGAGTGGGGATATTGGTTTATCCAATACCCCAAGTCCACCTATTTCAGATTGTTTGGTTATGACGGTCACCCTTTTAAATTGCAAGGATGTTGTGGTGATAGATGGGTTTTAATGGAGTTCTCTCATCAAGTCATGGATGTGAATGTTAAGTTTTCTACACAACATAAGACTTATTGCCATTCTTTCCCAATGCAATTGGGCTTTTATTCTTGTTCCTCTTTGATAGTTTCCAAAACAACAATAGAAGAATTTAAGTCCATGAAATTCTAGTAGCATACATCTAGGAAATATTTTGATCCAAAGAGGAAAATGTATGGTTTGTATGCTTCACAATTTCCCCATCATCAGCCACTTCTCGAGGTCTTTTAGGCCAATCGGCAAGATCAGTTTGAAGTGAGGAAACATCGATATGAAAGATTGACAATTCCCCAGATGAAATATTTTGAGGTTAAAATAGATAATTGGAAGGCACTACTGATGATGGGATCACTCTTGATCGCTGATATGAGATGGATAAAGTGGCTACAAAGGATTTAGAGCTCGTCAATTTGATGGAAAAAGAGGAAACAAATATTTGTAAAGTGTCACGGGTAGTGGTGGATAAAAGTTTGAAATGGATTGATCTTCGGTTAAAGCAACCAAGGGTTAAGGATTCAAAGAAAAGAGGTTCTATTAGTGCACCTGCTTCCTGCAATGATACAAAATAATATAAGAGATTGAAGAAAGGTGTTGCAGCAACAGAGGTAGTCATAAAAGAGTCTTCCCTAACAGAAGAAGTTTCAATGCAATAGATTGATGGAGCTTTGCAAAAAGCTAAAGGTACTTACACAGTAGCTACTACTGGGGTTATTGCAGGTCCTGGTGCCACACCTTTAGCTATTGTATATCTCAGGGAAGAAGTTATTGAAGAAGGTCCCTTTGTTGTCCCTTCACAAACTGAGGATACTACTCCTATTATACCATCAACTTTAGGAACAACAATTGTTGAAGAGGAGAGGCCCCATGTGATCAATGTAATAGATTCACCTATCTCCTTAGACTCTGAGAGAACTCTGTCTTAGGAAGGAGAAAGAACATAATGGGAGCAATATCTAGAGAAGGTTGAGGAAGAACTTGGAGAAGAAGAAATTGGGTTTGAGCTTGGAATCCTATGGGGTGGAGATGAAATGAATGAAGTTTTGATTGAAGAAGAGAAAAAATAAATAATGGAAGTGCTCAAAGATTAGTTGTTGAATTGTTAGTTGAAGAAGAAGAACAAAGAAAGAAAGTTGAAGAGCTAGCACTAGAAAAGGAAGCTATTGAGGTACAAAGGAAAGCTAAAGAAGAGGCTCTTGGACATGAACTGGAAAAATAGAGGAAGGTTGAGAAAGATAAGGTAGCGGAGGAAGAACTTCATGTACAAGAGTCAAAACAACAGAGGTTGAGAGATGAAGAGGAGGCTGCACAAAAGAAAGAAGAGATGAGAAATATAGAGGAAATTAGAGCTTATAGTGAAAGAATGGAGCAAGAAAAGTTGCAAAAAGAACAAGAAGAGCAACAAAATATTTCTTCCGAGCAAACCGTAGGGTTAATTTCTTCTACACCTCTGCCATTGACACCTATCAATACTCAATAGGTAACTACTCAGTTGGCTACTCCCACTTGGATAAAGCTAAATTTAGAAAAGAGACAATAGATTCAAGCTCAGCCGATAACATGGGATGGAATGGTAGAGGAAATAGAAAAGGTGAAACCATTAAAGAATAAATCTCGTGTTGTACATTCTACAACGTTGACTGATGATGGAGATTTGATAGCAGAAATTGCTACACCAATAGCTGATAAATACCACATGGAATTGTAGGTTGAATATTATCAAATAAGCACTATTAATCTGGGAAAAAAGATAAGAAATCAATAGATAAATATGATTGATATTTTTTCCACCACCACCAAATCACGACTGATTCAGGATAAGCAAGCTAAAGATGAGCTTAAGGCTCATGTTGAGAAAATGAAGGGTGTTTTGAAAGAGCTGATTAAATCCACTCTTGAGCAGCCAACACCATCAGATATCCATGTTTTGATGAGCTGCAAGGGGGTGGATGGGTTGAATGAGATGAAAAAGAAGGCCACCTGGTTTGACAATTGGTTTTGTGTTTTTAAGTCTGACATGGATGAACATCTGGGAGAAGGTTTTGAACACTATCATGTAGGCCTTTCTTTGGTTGAAATGATAGAATAATTTATACGAAAATGGTGGGATGGGGAAGAAAATCTTAGGAAATACTTGGGAAAGTTGAAGGTGATAGCTAAAAGTTCCAATGAAGAATTGATTCAATCACAGATTTTGGGTGATGAGGATCTTGAGTATATTTGAATGGCTATTAATGTGTTAGTTTTCAAAACCAAAAATATCATTGAACAAAGAATAACTATGCTCAAAGGCATTCATGAGATATGGGAACATTCAGGAATATTTCAGGATATTGTTGCAAAGCTCATTGATAATACTTTACCTTTGGATCAAAGACTCAAATCATTGGGAGAAATAAAATATGATTTGGAGGTGCAACTTGATAAAATAATAAAAGAAGGAGACATTTTTGACTCAACACTCATAGATAGGATACTAGACATCAAGTGTGATATGTGATGGGAAATCATAGACATTGGCTAGTTGAGGGAAATTGTTGTTCCAATGGAAAAGAAGTTTGAAGATTCAAATTTTAAAGCCAATTGGGTCGATGGACCTGATGATGATGCACTGAAGTAGATCTTCTAGAATTATGATGAGTATCATGGGATTCCTCATAAAGATGACAAGTAAAGGAATTTTTTTTTTTTTGAAAAGGATGGAGTCAAATGTGTTAACCAGTTTCAAGCGTCCTCTGGACAACAACACTTCCATGTCATTTTTGAGAAAAATAGACAACTCTAGATCCATTTTGATGAGCCCGAGATTGGGTGTGATGATCAACAGTGGAAAAAGGTTGCACTCCCAATCAGATTTTGAACTGAATAAACACAAGGTGTACCTTTCAGCTCCTGTAGTTCTAGCAAAGACAACAATCAGACTTAACTAGGCATCCCTATAATTGTGGATCTAGGCCTCAAATTGTGGATCTTGATTTTTTATAGGAGAGATTGATGTGAATTCTATCTATAACTTAGAATTCTCACCTTATTATAAAGGTCGACTAATTGAAGTCGGATTGGCTACCTAGAGACTAGATATAGTTTTTGGTTTTACAGTTTTATGCAAGATACTTGGACAAGCTTTATAGTTTTAATGCAAGTAGTTTTATTTCATAAGTTGTTAAGTTTAACAATAATGTTGATAAACCATGGTTATTTGTATGCTAATGTGTTTTGATGTGCATAAATGTTTCTTATTTGATGAAAATCAATAGAAGATTTCAAATTTAAAACCATTTATTACATTATATGTGAGTGATGTTTCTTCATGTTTGTTGATCTATTAATTCTGGTAATGAGCTTATGGTATTTTGTTATTCAAAAGTCTTTAAAAAAAGTGATGATGAATGGTTGTATGCTTTAAATTTGCATTGTGAATGGATGCAATTGTATGGATTGTTTCATAAATTGTGTTGTTCTATGGTTTTAGTTGACTAGAAAAAGCGCTCATTATAAGGATTACATGTCTGAATTAAAAGGAATATGTGTTCATATTTTTCTATCCTAAACCTTGATCGATCTTTTGTTATTTATTTAAACCCCCCAAACGTTAAATTAGTTTGTACTATTTAGTTTGTACTTTTTTACTAGAAGGCCCCCTTGAATATTATGGTTGCATGGACCACTGAATGATAACAACACAGTTGAGAACCAACTATAGAGACCTTGGAAGATAGGTGGTTTTAGATCATTTGTCTTTTTAGGAGAAATAGAGTAGAGATATTCTATTTTAATGTTGTGTTACTTTTGACCATCAAAAAAACTAGTGCTAGAAGGAGGGCCCAGAAGAACAAACTGGAGCAAATTGGGTCCTTTTCACTAGATAGGTTTGATAGAGTTCTCAAATCTGCTACTAACCTAGATCCATTAGTTGAACTTTGAACCCCTATTAGACGTAGGGCTCATAGGGTTTTGATCTCACCACCATTAACACCACCACTCAGTCCACTCATATTTCTATTAATCCCACAACTGGCATAGCCAAATCCGCTACCACCCATAACATTCTTTGCAAACAATCCTTCGCCACTAGGAACTATTCTTGGTGGCATACATAAAATTCCTAAGAATCCAAAGAATTTTTTCCCTAGGTACACCCACGAAGATTCATGAAATGTTGAGGATCACATACATGCATTCAAAGATGCCTATAATTGGGCTCAAATAGCTCATCATGACATTGAATGTAGACTATTCCCCTATTCACTGGGAGACATGGCCTACTATTGGTACCTAAACTTGCATATCAGATCCATCCTGAGTTGTAAAAATTTAGAAGATTCTTTTATTAACCAATTTATGGGTTTATGTTGACCCTACCATCTTATACCACCAATTTTCCACAATTAGGAAGGAACCACATGAACCATTGCATCTGTTTAACACACGATTCCAAAGGATGTACAGATGATTACAAGAATTGTTCTTGGTGGCTGAGAATATTTCCATCCAGGCATACCTAAAGTCCATAGACCCATTGATTGGCTTATTTCTTCAAAGAACCTACCTTGCGCTAGACATTGATTCCCTATCTAAGGTATATCATCTAGCCATCAAACAACAGTTGCAAATAAGTTCACAATCACATGGTTTAGGAGGGGTCTTCCCTCCCCTAAGATATCCCTAGATGCCTAATTCAACCCCTTTGCTTAATACAATCCCAGGGATTTCCCACTCTACCTATGGACTGTTGGTTGTGTTACAACCTCCATCCGCATTGTCGTGGGTCAATGGTGGGACTTTAGATTCCTCCCAGTAGAAAATCTAAAGAAAACTTTATCCTAGAGACCAATGAGATGGCACAATTCAAGCTTAACCCTCCTCAAAACTAAAATCTAAATAAGAATTACCAAAATCGGGGAGGGTATTCCAACCAAAATAACTATCCCAACCAAAATACCAACCAAAATCAAAGGAATTTTTAGAATCAAAACTTCCCCAACCAAAAATATTAAAGCCAGAATAGGGGATATAACCAGAGACCTAATAAAAATAGGTAGTGGAACACAAGATCAAACAGTGGGGGAGTTCCTCATAACTATTAATCAAATTAAGATAAACCACACACTGCAAATGTTACAGATTTGAACTTCATGACTAACTAGTACAAGTTGTGTGAAACTAACACGCATTCTGAAGTTAACTACCCAGAGATGGAAAAAATGGTCAAAATGGCACAAGCTGACTCCCAACCACCACAAGGTAATTTGAACAAAGGTAGTGGGTCAATTATTACAACCATGGCTTTCAAAACCTATGATAAACAATATCAGTTTCCCATGCAAGGAGAAAATGAACCAGAAGCAGATACATACGACGCTCAGGCTTTTCAAACCAAAGGAAGCCATTTTTTGAGAATTTAGAAAAAGGTTCTTTTTACCACATCTACCCCTCCCAACACTATAGTTCCCCCTAACTAGAATGTTGACTACAATCTGCCTCCACCAAAAATCCCTCTTGAGTTTCTAAACAAAGGTAACTCTGCTTTCGTTCCTAAATATTAGATGAATGATAACATGGAATTTGATTTCATTTCAGAAATGTAGAAACAAAATACCTCTTTGTCATTCTTTGACATTCTGAAGTGGTGCTTCGCCCAACGTGAAATTGTGTTGAATTCCTTGGAAGAGGCAAATCAATTGAAAGGAAAGACTAAGGCCACTCCAACTACTGATATGAATGTAGCCCTGTACAGAGGTAAGACAGGGACACCCCCATTCCTTTTGAGTCTCATGATTTTTGGGAATAATCTACATAATTTACTTTTGGATTCCAGAGCCTTAGGTAATGCTATGCCTTTCTCTATTTGCAAAAAAGTTAGGCTTAACCCTAGTTCAAACTCATAAGAAAGTTATCTGATTAGAATACAATTGAGGTTAATGTTGTTGGAGAACTAAAAAATGTACATGTGCAGATTGGATCAGATCCATGGATCTAGAACTATATGGCTATTGAAGTTGTTGATATACCTTAAATGTACAGCATGCTACTAAGCCAAAACTTGATGAAGAGTATTAGAGGTTATCTCTCCCTTGATTTCTCACACATGTGGCTACCATGGAAAGGGGTAGCAACTCAGATTAGGATTGAAATAAAACCTCATCTAAAACATATGATCATGAAGTATGAACACCCCAACAAGGTAGCCTATTTCAAAACTGAGATAGGAGTGTATAGGAGGGAAGAAAGTTTGACCTTTTCGATGTTTAATCCTGATTGCTCACAACCTTTAGAGGACAATGACCCTATGAACCCTGTCAACCAGTAAGTTTTAATCCAGAAATTGGAACACTTGAGATAAGTTAGTTTTGGGAGAGGAGGTTGATTTATGGAGTTTTTAACTCCTAAACTGGTGTAGAGTCCATTACCAGAACCATTATGAATTGACGTTTCAACCCTGTATAGAAATTTTGAACCATGTCTGTCAGATGGGAGAGACTTGTAAGCACCATCCCAAAACATCTTTAAATTAGTTTCCCATTGAAGCTAAGGATGCAACTATTTTGGACCAATGGTGCCCAGGGAGAAGTCTCACCCCTAATTGGACAAACTCACATCCTATTTTTTGATTTATGAAATTAGACTAGGGAACCTCATAAATTGTCCAACACACCTACCCCTGCTACCATTCCAATTCCTATGGAATCGCTCAGAAAGAAATTGAGTTGTAAAACTATTGATCATGATGAGGTGTAGGAAACAATTTCCACACATGTTTTAAACCTTGATGAAGTACCTGATAGTCATCATTTACAATAGTCTCTCGATCTTGATATCTTGAATTAGTCTAAGCCACCACTTGTTTCTCATAAAAAATCACCCATAGCTGACCTAAAGAAAGGGAAAACCTAATTTGCTTCTCATAGGTTGCAGTTTGGCTATACTAACAATGATGTAGAGTTTGAAGCACTTGCTAGGGGACTGATGTTTGTGCATCAGAAGAAAGTTACAGCTCTGACAATCATGGGAGATTTTGAGGTAATCATTAAACATGTTTGTAGCCAATACACTTTCCATAACAAAAGGTTGGTTGCATACAATAATAGGGTATGTAATTTGATAAAGGATTTCAATGCTTTCAAAGTCAAGTTGATTCCCAAAGAAAACAACCAGATTGCATATGCACTTGCTTTGCTGCTAGTACTTTTAAACCCATGCAAGATTCCAAGTTAAAGAGATTCTTCATGGAATTAGTGTCGATTCTAGCCATCCCAAACAATGTCCAAAAGTTCCAAGTTTTTGATGATGATCAACATATACTTGCTTTCTTGGTGAGATCAGATGTCTTTGAAGGATAAATCATCGATGAATCTGATAGAGATTTGGGAGATTGGAACCTAGAAGGATATGACATAGAGGGAATAATTAATTTGAAAACCAATAGCATTCCTAAGGGAATGGAAACATTGGAAAGGATCTTCAATTCCAATACTCGAGCCCATGAAATATTTCCTACGGATAGTGATGGAGGGAAGCACAAATCATACAATCTGGCATATTCAGGCCCATAGCAAAAAAATATTCATTGGTAAAACTTTCTTGAAGGGCATTCAAGAAAAAATCTTGAAAGTTTTGAAAGCAAATATTGTAGCAATTGCTTGGGGATATGAAGATCTGAAAACTTTGATATGTCAGTGATAATGCACACTATCCCCTTGAAACTTGAAGAGAAGCCCTTCAATCAAAAGGAGCACCTAGTAAATGCCTTTATTGAACCTCTAATTTTTAAAGAGGTACAAAAGCTACTATCACCGAGAATAATTTTTCCAGTAAGGCATTCGACCTAGGTTGCAAATCTGGTTCCTGATCACAAAAAGAATGAGGAAATCAAGTTGTGTCTCAATTTCAAAAACCTCAATAAAGCTTCAAAAAAGGATAACTACCTGCTTCCTTCTCTTGATGAGGTGTTGCAGATAGTTAACAACTCATAGATGATGTCATTCTTGGATGGCTATTTATGATATAGTCAAGTGTTGGTTAACTATGAAGACTTCCTTCACTACCAAGTGTGGGACATTTTTTGACCGAAGAATGTCATTTGGTCTTATTAACGCTAGAGCCACCATTCAGGGTACAATGGATGTTGCATTTAAGGACCTAGTAGGTAAATGCATTATCATTTCAATGGATGATCTAACTGTATTTTTGAAGAATAGGGCAGACTAGTTGTAGATTTGTCAAAAGTCCTTGGAAAATGTATAAGTTACAGTGTATCCCTCAACGTAAAGAAATTTGTGTTCAGGGTCTCAAAAGGGAAATTATTGGGTCACATAATATCAAAAAGGGGGATCTCAATTGACCCAGATAGAGTGGAGTCCATTCTAAAATTAACCATGCCTGGAAGCAAAAACGAAATGAGGTCTTTCTTCAAGAAGTTCATAACTGGGTTTACAGAGGTCGTTAAACCCCTCAATGAGATGATGAAGAAGGATGCTAAGATTGAATGGAGTAATGAGGCTAAGGCTGCCTTCTCACAAATTAAATAGTCTATTTTAGAGGAACTTATTCTAACTAGTCTAAATTATTGAAGGCCTTTTTACATTTATTACTTCGCACCTGATCATTCATGTGTTGTTGTTTTGACATAGCAGAAAGGAGAAGGGGACAAAAGGCCAATAGCTTTTATGATTTCTCCATTCAAGAATGTTGAGATCAGATATCCACTCTTGGTGAAGTAGGCCTTTGCACTTGTATGGGCTGTTAAGAAGTTCCGACATTACATTCTTCATAGTCAAATTACAGCCATAGTTCTTGACCCTGGAGTGAAGTCCCTTCTAATGCAAAGTGAGCTGGGAGAAAGAAGGGGAAAATGGATGGAAATTCTATAGGAGTTCAACCTTGAAATTCACCCAATGAAGTTCATCCAAGGATAAGGATTCTCTAAGGCCATGGTTGATGTTGACACTAAGATTGCTTGCCAATAGTACACTATACAATCATTTAAAGGTGATCCTTGGTACACAAATATGATTTTCTTTCTCCCGAAAAACAAATGTCTTGATGGAATGAGTAACACTCAGAGAAGAGCATTCAGACTAAAGAGTTCCCATATATGCTCAAAGGAGGAGCCTTGTACAAGATAAAATTTGAAGGTGTCTATTTGTGTTGCCTAGATCAGCAACAGGTGAAACAAGTCATTGTTGAGTTTCATGGCAAGCATGGTACTAGAGACGGTTCAATTGATTCTATGGCACATGAAATTTTGAGATTAGGTTATTATTTCCCCCATGTGTTCTGGGATGCTCATCAACATGTTAGGACATGTCATACATGTCAAACTTTCACATCTAGAGAATACAATCTAGTGATTCCCTTACAACCAGTATACGAGGTAAGACCATTTTCCCAATGGGAATTAGATTTTGTCAGGGTAATTAATCTGAACTCATCTGCAGGTCACAGGTTTATTTTGAAGGCAATGGATTATTGCACATGTTGGATTGAAGCTCAACCTTGCAAGAACAACACCATTGATGTCGTTATCAAGTTCCTTAATGAGTATGTTGTTACTGGGTTTGGAGACTATTTTCTCTGGTATGTGATAGTGTCCCTTCCTTGTCTTCTGCAAAATTCATCAGTTGGGGGTATGAACATAAAATTGTTTTGAAGTACTCTTCTAATTACTATCCATAGGGAAATGGAGTAGCAAAGTCTTCTAAGAAAAAAATACTGTGGGTAATTAAGAAGTTACTAGAACGTAATCCTAGGGATTGGCACACACAACTGAGATTTTCCTTATGGGAAGATAGGACTAGAATCAAATCCGCCTTAGGAAACTCACCATTTAAGTTAGTCTATGGCCAAGACCTATTCTTCCCTATTCATCTACAAATACCCATTCTCTAGTTTATGCAAGATTTTTACTCTAATGATGATAGGATAGAGGTCCAACTAACTAGTTTGCTCAATCTGGAAGAAGAAAGAGGTCCAACTAACAAAGATCACCAAAAGTTTGACCGAATTTAGTTGGGTCCATATCAGATCTTTGAAATCCTTGGTGAGAATTCCTTCCGGTTAAGCACCTTAACAGGATAACATGTCCCATTGCTTGTCAATGGATAGTTTCTCAAACATTATTTTGGTTGATGATGGTCTGATTGACCATCTAATTATATATATGTAATTAGTTTCTTTTTGTTTATGGTTTGTTTGTTTGTTTGCTTTTGTTTCCTTCATTTTTTGTCTTCGTTGTTGTTGTCTATTTTTCCTTTCCTCTTTTTCTTTTGTTTTTGGGGACCTTCATTTTCTCCATTTCAGAGTGAGGGGGTAGTTATTCAAAGTATACTAAGGGTACTATGACAAAGAAATTGATTTATGTATTTTCAGGTATGTCTATCGACCTCTTTCGTTTCAAGACTTATGTTTTAGGTCCATTTTAATAACAATTTGAAAGGTTGGGAACAAATAGGTATATTGTAAGTGATCTCATAAACCACTGCTAAATTTGTCACATACGAGATAGAAACATTTGTTTTCATAAGGGCCTATTTGTCTTAGGGTGATTGTATTCATGATTTAGGTGAAAAATTTGAGTCCTAAACACTGTCATGAGGTCCACTATAGTTCTCAACTCAAATTTCAGACTACCACATCTGAGTATTGAGAAAAGATAAGAAAATAATTGCTCCAAGTAAATCCCATGCAAAAGAAAAGAAAAGAGAAGCATAAATGATGGAAAAATTAATATGATAAGGGTAATTCAAGTATCTCTAACAAGGCTATGGACGCCTGGCTACAGTAGAGAAATGCTTTGAGAGAACTAGAGGTATCTCCATGGGGCTATAGATGCCTGCCTGGAAGTGGAGAAATGCCCAGGATATCATTTCATGATAGTTAAAGCAGATCAACTCAAGTAGCTTGAATCTTAATACAATTGGTCAAGGAAAAGTGCAGTTTTTAGCGAAAAGATGCACCATACATGCACACACTCGGATTCGAAGTTGTTATTTCTGATTTACATTTGAGATTCCAGCTCAACCTTGTTGTTTGTAAATGATCATACATGAGTTAAAATGTTCATAAACCAGAGGTTCTGGGTGATTGAATTTTTTAGTATCTTGAAAATGGGTAAACTATTTTCTGAGTCAAATTGCCATTTTTTATGCCTTGCATAGCAACCCCATATTGTTTTATGTGAAAATGTGTTCTCCTTTGTTTCTTTTGTCCTTGGTGTTCTTGTTCGGGTCTTAGGAGTTGTTTCTTTTTCTCCTAAGACCTAGTTTTTCTTTGTTTTTTGGGTTTGAGTTTCAAATTGACACTCACATTTGTTACTTTCTAAGGTTCAAGTTCCTATTTATGTTCTAATCCTAACTCTTGTGCTTTTCCT
Organism: Sequoia sempervirens; assembly: GCA_007258455.2. Lineage (NCBI taxonomy): Eukaryota > Viridiplantae > Streptophyta > Pinopsida > Cupressales > Cupressaceae > Sequoia > Sequoia sempervirens. The sequence goes on from VDFB02347482.1 coordinate 22,511, forward strand.
TATGTTTTCTTTGTTCTATCAAGGTTGGGTTTTGGATTTAAACCATTACCTTTCAC
>VDFB02347483.1:0-43465 GCA_007258455.2 Sequoia sempervirens
CCACAACATATACAAGATTGACATTAACAACATAAGAACTTGATAGGGCATATTTCCACAGATACAACACATAAAATAACATCTACCATGGATCAAATTCCAAACAAGGTTTTCCAAAGATAAAAGAATACATCACATCCATTCACACTACAATGTTCAAGTATTACAATGATACAAAGGTGTTTCCCAACATGAACCAAAACCATACAATAAGATAGAATAATACATCTGAATAGTTGAATACAAAGTATCATGATTGAGTCCAAGTTGGAAACAATTCTAGAGTCACCACCAGTAGTACAAATTTGCACCTCTCGATCCTCAACTGGGGACCCAATGGGGTGCTTAGCACGTTCCACCCAACCACATGGGTTCGAAGGCCCAACCCCCGTGATAAGGAGCTAACAAGAAAGAATCCTTAGCAGCCAAGATCATCCAAATAGAGAACGAAAAGACTGAGCAACATCACATAAGAGTAACAAGAAACACAAGGATAATCACAACATCATAAACCATGACCAAAAACATGACAATAATAAATCACTTCATAATAGCGATAAGCCACTTCCAAAAACCTAGCAAAAATAAACGATATATCATAACATCAATAAATTGCTATAACAACAATAAACCACTTTCGAATCATAAGAACAATAAATCATTTTCAAAACATAACAATAAATCAGTTTTGAAATATTACAACAATAAGTCACAAAACATATCATCAATAAAACTCAAGTCATAATATCAATAGACCACTTCTAGAAGCTTGCAAAGATAACAAATTATAAGGGGTACTAGGGGAGAGTGTCATCGCATAATCCTACATGGATTATCCTGGCCCTTCCTCTAGGCACCGACTGATCCAAACTGCCTGAGGTGCCAACCCCTATCTATAGTTACCCTAGCCCTTCCTCCTACTTGAGGCGTCGGCCCCATAGGGTGACTCATGCGGAGCCATTAACCTCTCATCAGGATGGGGTAACGACCTTGCCAACGATGACCTTCTCAGTCCACCATTAGTCTATGAAATCCCTAATGGATAGATGAGGTATCCATAATTATCTTATTAATGTTATTACTACCCATCCCCCTAAATTATTTAATTAAGTTTTCACTTTTTAATCTAACTCTTGCATGGGTTATCCTGGCCCTTCCTCCTATTTGAGGCGCCAGCCCCATGAAGAGCCACTCTCCCTAGAGACCTAAAACATAAACCAACATCCAAGTGGTTGTACTAACATAAAAAAAAAAACCCAAATCTCAAAACTGAAGTACATGCGAGGCATTTACCATCTCACCAATAGCCATATACATAGTTGCTCATGAAATAGGTACAACCTAGGCATAAACTTAAAATCACAATTGCGATCAAAATATTGGAAAGAACCAATTTCTTTGGAGAATCAAAGTGAGACATGATTACCCTTGCCTCTGGAAGTCTAAGAAGATCAACTGCCCAAGAAAAGAATGACTACTCAAAAGGACCACAATGAGAGTAAGTCAACAATACAAAATTTTAAACAATTTCAATACCAATCCAATGAATAAAGACTCCTCAAATTCAAAACAACTCAAAGCACATTACATTGGAATGGACTCGAAAACAAAATCAACCTTTAATTTACAACATAATTGAAATAGCCAATTTCAAAGAATGTTTCTCATCACTATAAATTGTCTTTTCATTCAACAAGAAGACATTTAAACAATTAAAGGAATCAGAGAAACATAACTCATCACTATTCCAAACACAATGAGTAACACAAGTACACAGATTAACCAAGTGACCATGAAACACATAAAACTCACACAATTCACTCATTGACCCTTAAACTCAATAATTCACAAGGAAAGCAACCATTCATTTCATGATTAAAGGTGTTCTAACTTAATTTTTGCATAAATCTTCCTAACCATGAAATTAATTATTTCTTAAATATAACGCTTCCATAATTATTTCTTAAATATAACACTTCCAATATAGAATGCCATTTAATAATAAATTTTGCTTCCATTTAAGTAGACACTTAAGATCATATACAAAGTTTAGAATTGATAAAACTAATTTCATGAAGGCTGAAATAAATCTATTTACCATATTTTTTTATATGTAATCAAATGACTTACCTAAACATGAACATCCTTTACAATCATGATAACATTAATATATTTATATATATATGACATATATATGCAATTATAATAATTTTTTTTCAATTATAAAATAGCCACATGAGGTCGGGAGAAGCTAAGTGAACTATTTACATAAATCATTTTTCCTACAAGTTCGAAGAACTAAATACATTAATACTCCCTAAGTGGAACTATTCCTTCGCACAAAGTAATTACCTTAATGAATTGTATAAACATTTTATCTACACCAAAAGGGATAGCAATATATTCATAAATTCTTCAACTCATAATATACAACATAATCATTCACCCTACTCTTTGAAGATTTACATAAGTTTATCAACTTAGAGATATAACGATACACATATATAAATATTTGTACGTATAAAATTGGATGAACATCAAAATATATATATATATATATATATATATATATATATATATATATATATATATATATATATATATATATATATAGAAAACTAGAGGAAATCATAAAACTAGAGGAAGTCAAGACATAGACATAATACTAATAACTTAATGTTTTGCAATTTCACTATAAAATTCATCTCCTTAGATACTTAATATCTACCTCTTAGTGACCATAAATTACAACCTTATACAAGAATAGCAACCTATAATATAAGCAAAATTAAATCTCCCAAATAACTTAACCAACTCCTTTTTTATTATCTAATTATAACTAACTCGACTATTATAACCGTTGTACAAATATTTCCATTACACACTAATGTGATGACAATGAATATCATGTTTGAGCTACAATACAACCCTTGCATTTATCATAGCTAAATGCTATTAATGGCACAACATGCGTATAGATTAGTGATCAAACTATCAATCCCTAGTGGGGAAAATTAAAAGATCCAATGTACAGTGCACAATGTTAGAAACGAATTGATATGAAAATCGTCACAAAGGGATCTGCAAGAGAGAAATAGAATGATCATAAGGGCTCATATAATGATTGCTTCTCAGAGATGAATATAGACTAATTTTGTGGAAGACTTCAAAAATAGGTTGAGGAAGGGTGATGCCAAGAACGCTTTCTTGAATTACATAGTTTTATGCAGCGAAATTCAATCACATAGCCTAACTATCTATTACCAACGAAATGAGATTTCAATACAAAACACATGGATGAATACATAAACGGTGACCCACATACTCAACGCAATAATTTCACTATCAAGTATGACATAAAACCAGCCCAAGAAAAGGGCGCTACGCTGGAGAAAATTTGGAGGGTGCGATATCTACAATCATTAGATCAAATCTCATCCAATCACTATTTCTATTGATAATCTTAAGATAGGTGGGTATTTCATATGCTGGGGAAAGTACAAAGGTTTTTTTTCATAATGGAAAGAGCTAAACATGCGCAGTATAAGCCAAGAAACACATCAGGAATAAGAGGTCTCAGAACCAATGACTGGCATGGCTTAACAATGTGAAATAAGGCATCAAGCTGGACATAATCCATGATAGCGATCTCTATTCTAACATAGCGCAAGGTCTAAAATCGCACCCATCAAAATGGGAGACCATTCTTCTAAAAAGAAATCATATGCCATAAGACAGCGACGACCAAGACTTGACAAACCTACTAAGGTGACGGTAACCTGCAGACGCCAAAGGGGTAAGGAAGTGCTACAGGTGTGGTTTACAGCCAAGCTTTGATCAGCTAGGAAAGTAACACCGATGATAGAAGTAGCAGGATGTTTTGCACAAAAGAATCGATATTCATCAATGAGAAGCTTAACCAAAAGAGCTTCTAAATATGCAAGAACCTTATATATATAAATATATTTATAAGAGAAGCTGAATCAACATTTATAATTATATGTATTCATATATGAATAAATCTATATATTAGCAGCCTTAAACAAAATTATAGAATGGAATGAAACAAACATACCCCTGAACACATTTTAAAGGCCATGATGCCTCTACTTTCATCTCCAGTATTGATGCAAAAGAGGTTGTTTCAGGGATGTGAACCATTTCTATCACTTTAAATAGGTATAGTGTTCTTGTAGAGGATATTGGTGATGTTGAATGGAAACATCATAATAGAAAATTCTATAATAAAATAATCTCCAAAATAAAATACATTTGGTAGGTGTAATCCCAAATTGTACATCTTTTCCCAGCATCCTCTCTTCTCAGAAAAGACATGCATACCCAATATGAAGGTATCGACAAGGCACTAAAATTGCTTGACAAGAAGAGGAGTGTAGTACGATTGACCAGTAAAAACTGTGCGGCGTAATTCCCCCCCTAGACTTCATAGTGGACAAACCCTGAAATAGTAGTGAAGAATTTTTTAATTTATTTTTTAAATTTTTTTGGAAATCTTCTCACAATAAAAACAAGTTTCCTGCTAAATTCCAGTTCCAAGCCATGGATGCGCATGGTTTTGCGACTTACTATCTTTTCCCCGCTTTTACAAATCAGTTCAAAATAATATCTTTCTTATTTGTTTAATTTTTAGAATGTTTTCCATTTGCAATTGACTTTTATCCAATCCAAATCTTATCTTCATTATTAATAAAAAATCACATTTTTTTTTTCCATTTTAGAACTCGATTTTTTTTATCCATTCGAAATTTTATCCTCTTTATTTAACTTAAATCACAACATTAAAATAATTATTTTTATATAAATGATCAAAATATAATTTAAAACATTATTACTTGACAACTCCATAATTGGATGATTATTTTTCATGATAATACATTATTGACTACTATAAAATACCATTGGACAAATCTTCAACAAACAGTTTAATATAGTTACTTATTAATAAGCATATACTTTATATTAGATAATTATTTTAATTCTAATTTTATTTAAATTATTTTATGTTCAAATTTAATTAAATTAACGAATTGCTCAAACCCTTTTAAATATTAAGTTCACCTCAAATATCAATAATACATTAAACAACGAAAACACAATAACACTTACAAAATATCTAGAAGGGTCGCAACTAAGAGGCACTACAAATATACTATTGACAACTCCTTGTTGCTTGCAACAATTTTAATTGTCACCATAGAGTCGTTAATAAGATTATTGTAAAAGTACTTCCTTAACACCGCAACTTTATTTAACCTTATTTGTAATTCATTTTAGTATTACAACTCCAAATCAATATTACCCTTAATAATAATACCTATAAAAAATGCATGACTAACTATATCTATTCCAAAATATCACTTAATTCTTGATCAAAACAACCTTCACAAGAGTATGCAAGGATTTGACCTAGTATAAGTTTTCTATAAATCTATGAATGAAAATATAACCTTGCCCCCTACAACTTTTAAGAATCCATCTATCATTTGGAAACCTTATTAGAATTCTCACCTTTTGGATTTTAAAACATTGTGGGTATAAACTAGAGGTAACGACCTTAAATCTTACCTTTACAAACATGTAAGTTACAAACAACCATTGAATCCACTAAATCAACTAACTACTATTATGCTATATTAATCCAAAAGATAAATATCAACTATTAAAGGGCTTCGATACTAATATCTCAACTGTACTTCATTCACTAATATCCCTTTTAAATGCATGTATAAAAGTAAGGTATTATTCCTAAGGAATGATAACCATTGATTACATTCTATTGGTCATATTTGTAACTAACTTTAATTGTTACATAAACTTGTAATTAAGTCTAATTTAATGTTCAAACGCGCTTGTATTTGAGAATAATTCTAATTTTAAATACATTGAAAATAAATCAAATTTTAAATAATTCTAATTTTAAAATATACTTTAACAAAAAATAGATTACTGCATACAGTAACTTACAAGATAATTTAGAATTCTATTAGAACCACATTCTTATTTCTCTAGGTCATAATATATACACATTTATTTATTAACTAAAATATATCAAATATAAAGTAACGTTCATTTAAAAATACAAATGAAAGAGAGCTCCAAACTTTAATTCTAATAAATGGACAAACACAGCTATACGCACTATACAATCCAATATATATAAATGTATGTACACAATTCCTATTACTCAGAACCAACCATCCACTAATGCTGTCTTATGAATATGAATATCTATTTATATAGATGGAAAACGACACATCTCTAATACAATCGCTTGGCATGTAAGTTGAAACATTAGAACTGAAATTCACTAATAATTAAATGCAGATCGGTCACTTATATACAGCCATATGCTTCTCATATTATAGCGCATGCATAGCTGGTGCACAGGGGTGTAAATACGTGTCGGTGTGATTGTGGCTACATGCACATGTGTGTCCTATGCATCACAGTATTAAATAGGTAAATATAACTACCCTGGTAAAAATGTATGCAAACTGCGGTACAAAGACAAGGCACGTGAACTGTTTGGCAAAATGCCTCGAAGTAAAGTCATCTCGTGAAATGAAATGATTGCAGACTATGCACAACAGGGATTTGTTATAAGGCTTAAGAAACTTTCCAGCAAATGCAATTGGCAAGCGACGCCAAAAGAATAGGGAGGTTATTTAGCCTTTAAACTTCCTATTATTATCAAGTGTTGTGGCTGACACAGATTGCTAGAGGAAACAGAGAGAAATATTTAAACCTGTACAACATTCTATTTTCCAGTATTTCAGACGTGACAGATTGCCAAAGGAATCAGGAAGGTTATTTCAATGTCTGCAACATTCTATGCTCTAGTGTTGCGCCTGTGACAGGTTGACGAAATTGTGATGGCTGGTATGGGTTTTTAATTTACCACCTGGGTTGCAGAATTTGGAGTTGCGGACTGGTAACTCCCAAAACACGGAATTATTCATCATTCCTTGCTGACACTATGGTTGGTAAGGATAAAGGGCCTAAAAATGCGACTGGGGTTAGCTCCAAAGTATACACTGATATTGTACACTCATGTAACGATGATGATGAAGATGATGCAGTCTTTAAACGGCAGTCAAGAGAAAGCAGAGAAGAATCAAGGCGCATACTAAGGCGACGAAGACAAGGATTGTGAACGGTTTGACAGAATGTCCCAGAGTATGTTAAAAACATAGGAAGGGCACGTGTAATGCTTGACAAAATTCCTCAAAGGAAAGAGGAGAATAGACAAGCCGCGCGAACTATTTGACAGAAAGCCTCTAAGAAATGTTGTCGTTCGTATGCAAGAAATGAGGGCATAGACAAGGCATAAGGGAGGCAGAGCAGTTGATTGGGTTTACAGATTCTTTTACTTGATTCTGGGCCTGTGAAAGTTCCGGACTCAAATGCAAGCTAGGTCTTTATTAAACTATGTGATATTACTACACTGAATTGGAGAGAGACTCATGTCAATCTCACCCCAGATTGCAATCTGGTAGGTGCACATGCATTGGTGGCTCACAAGCAAAAGAAACACTCCAAATTACAGATGGAATCACCATGGATGGAAAGGCCCGATAGTCTCACCTCTACTAACTCGAAAAGTGGTTTGATCATTGCCCTATATGATTGCGCATTGGGTTCTTAAATGTAAATTTAAAATAACAATCAGGTGTCCAAGCAAAGATTATTGAGGTTTCCACAACTCAGCATGTGAATTAAATCACAGGACAAATACTAAAATACAGGAATCAGATAAAATACTACATCCATACCGGTTATACTGGTTAGATGCATCAGGGGACGAGGTTAGATGAGCGTTCATTTGGACTATATAAAACAAAAGCTACCCAAAAGGGGTATTTCACCCAATCGCTTTGGCAACCTCTTGGGCTCTGCATTCTTTGTGATTAAGGTATGAATGGCTCCACGTTGTTCCTGCTTACCGTGAGTAGACCACTTCCCCTTCCGCTCCCCCTTTTTGGTCGGATGCCTCCAAGAGATGTGGGAGGCTTGGCAGACACGTTTGCCAAATGAGGAAGCAAGGACAAGGCGCGTGTATAGTTTGACAGAATGCTTTCAGGAGACGTGGCCTCATGAGGCCATTATTAGTATCGATCAAAAACAAGAGTAATAATTTGATTATTGGCAAAAATGGTTTTGGAGAGGGAATACAATAACTCTTAGTAAGTGGAAATAATACATTGCAAGACTAGGTATATAATTTATGTACTGTATTTTTCTCCCATCAAAGTTATTCAAGCCGCTAACTTAATATTAGTACATATTTTTATGTTGTTAATCTTGATGAATTAAATAAATGAAGTATAGGTATTTATACCAATGATTAGGAATGGGATTCATCTATACAATAGTATTAAAATTCACAGTTAAATTTATTAAAACAAATGATATATAATCATATTCTAATATTTTTATGGTAAAAGTGGAAATGTGAGTGTCGTAATGCTATTAGCAATGATAGTATATATATATATATACTATCATTGCTAATGGAGAAACACATTTATCTCTTACCTAAAATTATCTGAAAATAATATGATTGTCACGTTAATGTTGATTAATCAACGAACTTACCACCATGGCTTAATACTTAGTTGATCATGATCTATTGCCTATAATTTTCATTGAGAAGGGAAAATGATGAATTATTAAATCCTCAAAATGTTATATAATAAGTTGTTTGTTGGGGTGGCCATAATTTTATAATTACTTGGAATACATATTAGAAAGGATGACACACCCAAAATATGACTTTTTTTTTTGAGTTGACTTACGTACAACATGGTATCATTTTTCTTTAAATAGATAGTCTCTTTAATTAGTCATTTCTAGCTTATCTTGTAAATTAATTCAAATTGATTACTCAAGGCTAACCCTAATATTTACTTTATCACATAATTCTGAAATCAAATTAAGTAATAGAATTCACGAAGTCAGCAAGACATCTCAAATAAACAACTCACTCACACGACACGAAGGGCCAAAAGTGGAGGGGTACTACAGAGTTGTTATTTTTAGTATTGATTATAGGAATCATAAATTAAGAAAAATCTATTGGTTTAAATAATATAAGATTTTATAGTTCTTTATTTATTTAAATGATTTCAATATGGATGTGTAAATAAAGTAAATTTTGTGTTTCTTGATTATTTAATAAAATTGGTTAGATATTCATTGTTAGAGGGGTAGTTAGGTTTGCTTAGGGAAAGTGTAATGTTGAAGAAAATTATATGACAATATTTAATGTGTTTCTCTTATTAAATCAAGAGGCTCGTGTAGTTAAATGTTAGGAAATAGTATTTTGGTCTCTTTAAATAAATGATTATATTTGATGAATTAGAATTAACTATAAATGTATAAAAGAAGGGTTTATTTAAGAAGTTAGTTGGACTGTCCTTTTAAAAGTGGTTTTGTTTTTGAAAAGGAAAAAATAGGTTTTACAGGGACCTAAAACCGCAGAGTTTAAACAACAAAAGATAACAAAATAAGTCCAAACAAGTAGATGGCTGTCCCAAAAAAGAAAAATACAGCACAAAGAGACAATAGGGTCCAAAAAAAAGATTGCCCAAAAAACCAAAAACAAACACACCAACACTATTCCAAGGTGTTCAACAACTCCTCAGCCTCCTTTTCAACATTCTTCATATCTTGTAGCCCCTGCTTGAGGATTTGAGCCGTATGAGACGAAGTCAGGGTCTTCCTCTTAGTGTTAGCCTGGGTATGAATTGAAATCCCTTCACCAGCAGATCTGCAGCAACCTCTGTCCGCATCCAAATCCACGACCAGTGAACCCTTTTGATTTTTTTGAGCTTTTCCACCTTTGCATTGATGATAATGGTGTTATGCCTGGAAATTTTGTGATTGTTCACCACAGTGGCCCTAATATTTTGGCCTATCTTGGACATATTGCACTCGATCCTAGTCAATCTTTCCTCCTGTGAGTGCTATCTTTTTCTTGGTAAGGGGGTTTCCTGTCCTTCATTCTCTTTACGACTCCAGCAAATCTTCTATTCCAAATCCATGACCCTATTGCTTAGATCTATATTACGGCCTTTCAAATCACAGACTTCCTTCTGGGTCCACTTGAAAATAGTGAAAAGGCCATCCATACTTATTTCTGCCACACTCACAATATCCTTAGGCTTGAGTTTATTTAGGGCTGAATTAATTTCATCCTAGTTAGGGGAATCAATAAGGGGCATTCCCAAATCTTCTAGACACAGGGGCACTATGGGCCGACTCCTTACTGACCATAGGTTTATCAGAAAGAATTTCCATGGAATTCCCAGAATACGAGACAAGTTTAGTAACAGAAGTACCTTTAAAACCATAGACCAAACCCAGAGTAGGGCATCCAGGAGATGACTAGGGATTAAGACAAGGCGGCGAGGTAAAACCTGGGCTAGGGCACTCATGCAGAGGCTACATCTTAAGACATGATGGCATAGCAGAATCCTTGAGGGCATTCTGACAAGACAGGGACTGGGGAGCATTGGTATTAGGACCAATAGGGACACAAGCAGGGGGGCCTGGGGGTCGTTCTCCCTACTACTTTCTGTATCCTCATCATCCAATTCTCCAATATCAACAATTTTAGGCAAAGCAAGTAAATTTTGATAATGCTCAAATATGAGCCTGACAAGACTAGGGTGAAGAATAGCAGTCCTCCTAGGGTTTCTTTCAACTTCATCAAGGTAATTCTTTAAAGAAGAGAATAAGCAAAAAGGCAGAGAGATACGAACCTTATGACGGAAGTGGTTTAGAATGGCAAAGTGGTAACCATACACTCTGGTGAAGCGCCTGTCAACCGTGATATACTCCATAATAACTCTTAAAACTTTCCTCCATATAGATTTGATGGACTCCACATCAAAGTAGCTATTGGCAACCTTAACCAACTTAGCCTTCTCCTTGTCTTTTTTAGGAAATTTAATGACCGCTTCATTAGAGAACCGATGGTCCTGATAAAATTTCACACCCTCTATCAAAAGACCAGTTATCTCACCGATTAAATCATCATATAGCTTAATATTCCTGCCAAACAACACAATCTCACCATTTTTCCAATTTTTTACAAAATAGTCCAGCATCCCCTCGTCAGTACCATGGAGTTTTTCCAAATACAGGACTAAGCCTCCCTTTTAAATTCTTTCCCAGGCTTTGGTGTTCTTTCTATGCTCCTGAAACTGCTCGGCTCCAGACGTTTTCTTTCTCCCGCCATTTTCAAAGCACTGTTAAACAACACCCTACAGTTGCTTTGGGTCCCGTTTAGGCATATTTTATCAAACACCCAGAAAGCGTGCCGAAGACTCTTCTTGAAAAGGAAAATGACATCAGTCCCATCAAATCTAATGAAATAGATGTACCTAATCTTTATCTGCTTCATCATGACAAAGACAAACTTCTCTTCCATGCACTGAATCATAATAAATTAACACTTTCACTTCAGGATGGAGGTAGTCATTCTTCCTCTAGGTGTTTTCCCCACCCTTCTTTACCCCTTCATTGGTGAAGTAATCAGCCACCCTATTGGCTTCTCTATAGGCGTGGGATACTTTCACTTTATCAAATTTATTTAATAATTTTTTTGTATTTTCGATCCACTTTTTGATGGTCCACGAGGGAGGGGTAAGCCCAAGAATACAATTTATTATATTCATTGAATCACCCTCTAGCCAAAGACATTTTGTGTTCATCTTGAAAGCTAAGCTAACCACATGATAAGCCCCAACAACTTCCGCAACATGATTAGTTTGGGTGATGATGTCCACAGCAAAAGCCACAATAAAAGCCCTTGAATTGTCCCTTAAAACACACCCACTACCAGCTTTCCTAGGGTTGCTTTTAGCCGCACCATCAAAATTGGCTTTCACCCAACCGAAGGGCGGCAAAGACCAACTAGCATTCTCTCTACCACAAACAACAGGTTTGAGGACATTTGACCCAACTAATTTTGTGTTCCACTTTTCAGCCATAGCAATATCGAAAGGAGACCAGAAAGCTTTATCAACCATTTTTCTTAGAATTAAAGATAATTTTTTCTTTATAGCCCTTACAATTTTAGCATGCAAGTCCCCTTCCAGCATCTCTTTATCCCTAAACACTCTGTTGTTCCTTTCCTTCCAAATATTCCAAGACACAAAATGTAGAACAAAGGACCATAGCTTTCGCACAAAAGGATTTTTTGAAGGAGCTTTCCATTGCATGAAGAAATCTTCGACAAAGGCAGGGGAAACCCAAACCACATCAAGAAGCGTAAAAATTTTACCCTAGATATTTGAAACAAAAGGGAAATGAAGAAAAAGATGATTAACAGTCTCAACTTCATTCTTGCACATATAACACCTGTTTGGTAATTGAATTCCTCTTTTTCCAAGATTGTCCAAAGTGATAATCTTATTATGTAGCATTATCGAGTAGAAAATATTGATTTTAGGAGTCAGGTGATTAATCCAAGCCTTAACCCAGAAGGGTGGAGGCTCCATCGGACTAACCAGCATAGACGTGGCAAAAGAAACTGAAAAAATACCAGACGGGTTATCTAACTAGATAGCAAGATCCTCCACCAGGTGATGAGCTAGTCTTAGGACCATGAAGCCCAACTGAACAGGGCTAAGATCCAGACTGATGGTCTTCAAATCAACCCAACCCCCATTCCTCCAATAATCTTTAACCAAAACTCCAAATTCCCTTTTACAATCATTCATCCATTTACTGAATTTCTCAATTCTGATCAAAGGATCTTTAAAAAGCCAGCTGTCTTCCCAAAATATTACATAATATCCTTTTCCAATCAGCCAACCAATTCCCATTTCCAACAACTTTCTACCTCTACTCATATCATTCCAACAAACAGACCCATGAGGTAAAAAAGAAGAATTTATGATCTCATTAAAAGACTCACAGTTATTAAAATATTTGGCTTTTAAAGTATCACGCCATTCTCCATTCAAAGTAAGAGTTCTCCAAAGTTGTTTAGCAAGAAGGGACAGATTCAGAACTTTAATTTTCCTTAAGCCTAGGCCCCCTCTCGATTTGGGTTTACAAACCAGATCCCATCCAACAAGTGGCATTCTCTTCTTGTCCTCCACACCAGACCAGAGAAACCTTTTCTGAATTTTTTCATTGGCCTCAGCATATTTAGTAGGAATTTTAAATATACTGAGAACATAAACAGGAAGATTTTGCAAAGAAGCCTTTAGGAGCTGGATTTTTCCAGCTTGACTGAGAAGAGCTCCTTTCCACCCTGATAACTTCTTATTAAATTTTTCAACCAAAGAAATTCAGAATGAATCTGATGGTTTAGAGCAAAGAGGCAAACCAAGATAGGTTGACGAAAGAGGCTCAATCCGACATCCAAGAATCTGAGCAAGTTTAAATTGTCTATGCTCCAGAGTATTGAGGAAGAAAATTAAACTCTTAACCCTATTAACAACTTGCCCAGAAGCATATTCATAGAGATTCAGAATTTTTTTGAAAGTCTTAGCTTCAGCCACAGTAGATCTTCCCATGAGAATGGTGTCATCAACAAATTATTGATGGGAACAGGTTAGAAGAGAAGAGGAAGGTCTTAAACCAGCAAGGGATCTTTGATCAATAAGCTTTTTAATATTTCTTCCCAAACTCTCGGCCAAAATTGTAAACAGAATAGGGGAAATAGGATCTCCCTGCCTGAGGCCTCTGGAAGTCTGAAAAAACCTTGAAGGTGATCCATTCATGAAGATAGAAGAGGAGACTATCGAGACAAGCTAGTTCATCAGCTAAATGACTCTGTTATTAAAGCCAAACTCGACCAGGATTTTAAATAAAAAATCCCAATCAACCCGATCATAGGCTTTGGAAATATCTAGTTTAAGAATAAACCCTTCAGTCTTCGAAACCATTAACAAATGTAAATTCTCATGAACAGTAACAACAGAGTCTAGAATGTACCTACCTGGCACAAAACCATTCTACTGTGGAGCAATCATTTGAGGAAGCACATAAAGCATTCTTGTAGTTAAAACCTTCAAAATAATTTTATAAATAGAATTGCATAGGCTAATTGGCCGAAAAGCTTGAAACTCTGAAGCCCCAGGTTTTTTTGGAATAAGGACCACAAAAGTAGCATTCAGTTCTTTCAACTCAACATCAAAATTGGTTTTGTTTATAATCATGTATCAAATGAATTATTGATTTCGTGAATATGTTGGTTACTTGAGTGATTGTTATAAATTAGCTGAGTAAGTTAGTGATTATGTGAGTGTTCCTTGATATCTAGTACCTTGAATATGTTAGTGGGAGTTAAGTACATTTTGATGGTTCCAAATTGATGGGTTTTCCTCTTGAGTTGATTTTGTCTTGAGAGAATTTTATATGTCAAAGTTTTGTGTTGGAATTGTGTTGCTTTGTTCTACCCTCATTTGTGGGTTTTTGGTTAGTCGTTCTTCTTGGGATTCTAGAGGAGGGGAAAGAATATGTTGCTTCATAGTTGGTTTCTATTTTCATTTTGTGAATAGTTGCTCTTATGTTGGTTTTGATTTTGGGTTTATCCTTGCACTTGGAAGTTGCTTATTTATGGAATTCTAGCATGAGATGTTGCATGCCTCACTTGATGTATTTACTTTTGGCCTTGATATTTTTATGCAAATTGGCTTTCCCCATTTGTGGTTACAAGTCTTTTATTGTTAGTAGGGGGAGTGGCTTTTAGTGGGGGCTGGTGCATAAAGTGGCATACAAGTAACTCATTGAGAGTTTCCTTAACAAGTGATAACCTAATAATTAATTAGGGGGTTTGGGTAGTATCTCACTTTAATCCAAATAATTTAGCCTCAATCATGGCTCAAGTTCTCACTTAGGCTTGAGATGAGTGGGAAGGCCTAGAATGGCAAAGAACAACTGGCCTATCCTCTTGGAAGGTATGTTGATCCTGCATGAGTGAGAATGGGGGTCAGGGATTAGTTGAGGTTGCTAGGGTTTAACTGGGTAGGGGGGTTGGTAACCTATGAAGATCCACATTGGGTAACCCATGTTGAGCTTATGTGATGACACTCCACCATCTAGCAACTTTGTGTGTTCATTGTTTCCCCTTACTATTCTTGTACCTTTGGAAGCAGTTGTACCCTATGTATATTGAGGTGGTTTTTTCTTTATGTTTATTGTTGAAGCCTCCTTTCAGTTATTTGATGTTGCATATATTCCTAATAACAACCTTATTGATGGTACTGAAAGGTTCCCATTGATATTTATTGTTGGATGATATCACGATCTCATTTGAGGGCTTTTCGGTCTTATTGTTGTTGACACCTCTTTGGTTATTTAGTGTTGACCTATGGAATTGGGAATTGGTTCTTGTTGGTTTTCCATTATTTTTTTTTGGTTATGTGTTGATGATGTGAGATGTTTCTTGTGTTTATTGTGGATTTTCTTATGGAGTCTTGTTAAACCTTGTACACTTGATTGTTTTATGTTGAGGGTCCTTCTTGTCATCTCCTAACATAGGGGTGGGTCTTAAGACCTACATGGTCAAATGGAAGGTGCTATGCAGCCCATTGGGTTCCTGTAATGCCCAACTTTTCCCACCTTCTAGACAAAACCCAACCATTTCTTTTTTTGATCTTTAAGAGACATTAGCCACTCAATATAAGCTATAATTTTATTTTTATTTTTTTTGGTGCTTGTTAACTAGCTACGTGCACTGAACGGCATTGTTCAAGCAATGCCATCATCATCACATAGCTCCCAATAGGTTACCCTGGCTACCTCTTGGGTTTTAGCCCCTATCAAAATCCATTCTTCCTAATAACATAGCTCATTATCAATTGCAAGGATAGCCATCATGCACATTAAATAAATCCAAAATGAGCATATCTCAAACATGAAACAAATCATTTAACCTTCAAAATACAACCAAGGTAACAAATAAACCATGCAAGGCTAAATCCCAAATTAAATCATTGCAATTGAACATCAAAGTACAAGCATAAAAAGCTTTATAGAACAATTTTCCATTCCTAGCCTCTAGAAGATTTAAAACTCAATAACAAAGAAATAACTCTTCAATCATTCACAAATACATCATTACCCAATATATACAACCGTCAATTCTTTATGACTAAAGTAGATCAAAAAATCAATAACAATGTGTGAAATTAATAACAAACCACATCCGTTTGAGAGAGACCGTATCTTCACATCAACTGTTGTATTCCATATCCAAATACAAGATTAATTACTATCCCACTAATTACAAGATTAAATACAATTGCAAAAGAATTTTGTATTTAATACAAAGCTATAAGAGAAATACTCCTTTTGAAAGTTCATCTAATTCATCCATTTCTCTAATCTCAGAACTAATCTAATGCTTGATTATACTATACACCAATACACACACACATATATTAATCACAATTCTTGAATACATTATATAAGCTTATTAACATAAATATTTAACCACTTAAACAAAAGTACTATTTCATTTAAATAAATAATAATGTATTAAATATACTAATAGGTATGTACTTTAACTACTATCTATGTTTCATAATGAATAGATATTGCAAGAAAATCATTTAAGTTTACAATAAAGTATCCAATTCACTAAGTTATAATTATCTTAAGAAATATACTTTATGAATTTTATGAAGAACCAATGCTTCTTAATTTGCACAAAAAACATCACCCACATCTAATATACAATAGCAAAAATTGAATCATAAAAAGGCAACAATCTTTGCTTGCAAGCTCCATGTTTATGCATATACATGTAAATATATATACAAATAAATATATGCATATTTGATGTTCAATTATTAAGACTTTATATAAATATAAAATTTAGAAACTTAAATACCCACGTCAATAACCGAGCATATAAATAAATTAGCAAATATATTCATACTTTTACTAAAACACTCTCCTTATACCAAACTTGAGCTCAAAGTTTTTTGTTATGAAGTCATTTTTAACATGTATATGTAGGTTAGCTACAGATTACCTCCTTTTGGTAGCAAATTTTAGTAGTTGGAGCTATCTCTAAACACACACATGCTAATCCTGAACTAATGATCTTTTTCCTATATCAAAGTGTACGCCAACTCTATGGTAAGAGCACAACTCTCAGGTAATCTTTTTATAGATAGAATGTAAACAATTTACATTGAAGGATAAGGATATACATCATAGTTGACATGCATTAAAAGGGGTGTAAAAACATATAACTGTAAGTTAATAACCACAAACGCCAAAATTGCATGGCATCACTATGAAGTCAACTTTAATTAGCAACGTATTCATCTCGTTGACAAGTCGGCACATTCATATAGATAGGCAATTCAACATGATAATTAAAATTTCATTACCAAGGAAGAGAGGGGTGGCACAACTTAAGTAGATCACATATAGATAACTTAAAGTTAGAAGCCATCAGATGAGGAAATAATTAAATTTCTCAATAGCTAGCTATCAAAGTATGGGGAATGACACATACAAAGTTAAATACCAAAATTGATCTCGGAGAGCGAACACAACAAACTACGCAATGATTAAAGAAAAAAGAATGGCATCAAAATGGTCTAATACAACTCACAACTTGTAGACTGAAGTATGCATAATCTAGTGAATGGAGTGAATACTGTCGTGGTATACAAAATAGCATTTCCTGAAACATTCTATTTGACTAAAATTTTTGAGAGATGAGATACAAAGCAGTGTTGGAAAGCACCTTTCAAAATTTTAGAAGAATAGATACAAGAATTATATCTTTTCAAATGTTGATCTAATATATTTCCAGTGCCATACAATGCTAAATAGGAGTTTACAAAAGTCAAACACAGATTTGTATGATTTCACATGTTGACCTAACATGTTTTCCAGTGCTGATTCAAAACAAAATTGTAGTTATCTCATGTTATCTATATTTAACCCTTCCTAAAGGTTTGACTAAAGGTTCGCACAAAATGGATCTAACAAGGAAACTCTCAAAATCAATGAACTAAGAAGTGTGTTGCCTCTAAATTCATTTCCAAGATTATAGAAAGAAAAATTGGTTTAAGAGATGTAAACCATTTACATCATATCTAATGGCAACCAATGCAAAAGATTATAAATGGTAGCAAATAAAAGACTCAAAATTATTATATGGAAATCGCCAAACAACTAGAGTTTTCATACAGTGAAGTGAGAAAGGATATGGAAGGGGTTTCTAGACATTAAGAAAATAAACAATCTCTTTTAAACAGTTGTAGAATGTAACCAAATTTCTCTAAATTTGCATTATCATTGTTTTTCTTTGCTTTTATTTTAAATTTGAAAGCTTTTCCTAATTGTTTCTTTGTTGAATGTGCAAGTTATACCACAAACATATTCAACCATAAGGAAGACCAAATGACATAAAATTCGTATAGAAACTTTCTATACAAGAAAAATACTAAAATAAAAAAAGAAAACCTAGATTTCAATCTTGAATCCACTTAGATTGAAGCAAGAATCAGAAAATATGCAAGTCCTTATTCTCCCAAGGCAAAAATTCTTTTAAATCCACTATCCCCAAACTTTTTAACCAGGGAAATACAAAGAAGAAGCTTTTTCCAAAAACTGTCGTGAAAGTTTTCTTCCCAACAATCCAAAATCAATTGTCGTGAATCATATTGCACAACCAAAGCTTTTAATTCATTTTCAATTAACTCACAATCATAAAACTTAACTGGTAGTCAATGTGCAATCAAGATTGATCAATTAGTTCTAACTTAAACAATTTACTCAAGCTCACAATTTCTAACTCCATATCAAAATTCTAACTCCAAATCAATATTTCAGATATCTATTTAAAACTATTAAAAACAAACTCTTTCAAAATATCTCATTTTCCATTATTTAAGTTTGCACATTTAAAATCAATGATTACATTTAAATAAATATCCCATTTTAATAATTCAAACCATAGACATAAATATTTTAATTTAACATTTAAATAAAATTACAGTAAATCAAATAACTTAATTAATAAGCCATTTTACTAATCAATTAATTTCCAAACATGATGCAATCATGAATGAGACAATAGACTCAAACAACAAAACAATAATAGGTGACAACACATACAGTAGTCTTATAAGTAAATGATGGTGAAAGAAGGACCTAAAATTATCTCTAAAACAACATGTTTCCATTGGGTCAAGGCATGCTCAGACCTAACAAAGTAGGTGAAGTCAATACCTGATGCCTATAAACTACATCAACCAACAATGTTAAACATATCTGCATAAATCAAAAATCACACCATGAAAGAGAGTCATAGCGTCGTAGGGTACTCACGAGTGAGTAATGCTACACTATCTCCTTCACCAAGACTAACTTACAATACTATATCATCAATGACATCAGTTACATCATGATAAATATGCTAATGCTCCAAAACAGCATTAAACCATAACACACATAATGTTTATCATAATGTCACCACACAAACATAATCAAATAATCAATAATGTATCTAATGTATCAACACAGTATAAAACTAGCATAGTATCAAATATAGCTAAAACTACTATCAGCTAAGTAGAATCAAATTGAATCAAAGTGCAATAGCCAGAGGGACACTACATCCTCCCCCCCTATGCTTCAACTTACTCCTGGAAGTCGCAAGATAAGGTACATATCACATTATAAAAAATGTCAAATGCACATCGTAATCATAATAAGTATCAATCCAATAAAGGCAACATGAAAAGTACAACATCCCTCCTTCCACTAACAGACTACTCGCTGTCTGGTAGGGGATACTCTTTAGGGTCCTCATCTGAGTCTATAACCACCTTTATGGAAGCCAAAGTATGTTTAAGAAGGCTTTCCTTCTCTTCTTTAAAAAAAAAAGGTGCATTAGGTCCACACCCCAATGGCCAATCTCGGATAGTGAATGGTTTCTTCACTTTAACAGTGTATCTTGACTCTGTAATCTTCTTCCCTTTTTCCATCTTGAGCCGAGAGAGGGTTTGGGCCAAGGTCTCATCATAAAAAATACAAGGTGGAGCTTCCAATGTGAGGTTTTCTCAAATAACCACACCCTTTTTGGCAGCCTTCACTACCTTTCCTTTCCCCTTTCTGACCTTTGATCTTCCCATCCCTACAAAAAAACTAGGGTAATCATTAGACTCAAATCAAATCTTAAGTCCCAACTAATTCTAACTTATCATACATTTACACACACTCATCACATTCACATGCTACACAATTATCCATAATGCATTCCCCCAGTATGAAGGATATCAGTGCATTGCACACTACACCGACGGTCCTATCTTCTCCACTGGTTTTCTACACCATTGGACTAACACCACCTAAAGACAACTCTCGAGTAGACAAGTAAGAAAAAACCAAAAGAGAAAACATAAACTCAAGAGTACAACACCTAGGTCAACGTAATGGGCTTACATGTATACAGAGTTCCTAGTGTTTGAACCTTTGCTCTAATACCATCTGTAACGCCCCGCTAGGGAACCTAGAAAACAACACATAAAGTAACAAAATAATCAAACAATTTTTTTAAAAACCATTGAATTACAACATAAATACATAGAAACATAAATGCATACATTCTCAAGGTTCCGTGACAATGCTACTAAAATATTCACTAATAAGAACGTCACATCATTTAACCAATGACATAAAACAAAAGGATAAATCATATTAATAACGAATGATCCAAGTCACATAATCATAAAGTAGTCAAGTTACATATTTAGTTTACATCAAATGAGATTACGATAAATCTTGTAATAGCATAATATCATAGCAATAAGTACACTCATACACATCAAGAGTGTATACAATATAGATGGAGATCAAATCATATTTTTTCCACCTCGTTCATGAGCACACTCAACATTCAACATCACGAACATTGTAAGGTTAGGAACATGCCATAAGAAAAATATCATCCTCGCACTACAACACCTGCAAGGGGACCCAATGGAGGAAAAAGCATGTTTCTCCAAACTGTGTGGTACCCTAGGGTCCACTCCCTCCATGCTAGGATATAATATCAAGTCCACAAAGATAAACATACATGAAGAAAAAACATAACATTACATGGCCTTACATACACATTACAACATAATGATATCAAAATCACAAATTACAAACAAAGCTCCCAAAGGAAATAACATAAACAAGGGTAATTTTACATATAAGAGACCACATAACATGCATTAGGAAAAGAGTGTCATCATGTAATACCCCTCATGTTGTTGCTGGTGATGAGCCTAAAATATGCTCATAATTTGATGTTATGATAAACTTTTAAATGAATTTATTTTTGCTATTTCACGGCTGTTTAAACTTTGTTGAAACCTTTTTGTGGGGATATCCTGTAGTAATACACTTTTATATTCCTACAGCCTATTGTGTTGACTTGATTGCATTTATTACCCTGTTGACTCCCGAAAATGGCTGGTATATTGTATACAGTTTTTCAATGGTGAAGTAGATTTAAAATGTGTGATTAATGAATAGGTATCGTGTATGTGCCATATGCCTTTTCTTGCACATTTGTTACCTTTTGTTTCACAGGTTGTTGAAGAATGATCGAGTCAAGCACAGCCGATCTTGGCCTTGCAGTAAAGTCCATTTCCTGCATGACTTTGAGGAAGCTCCGGCGAAGACTCTTTGACCGAAACCGATTTGGAAAGATTTTTAATGATAAGTCAATCTAGAAAGAGTGGAGCGCTAGATTCTCTCTAAATTGGGTTGAACACATAAATTCATTTATGAATTTTATTCCTTGATTCAGGGATACACTTTACTTCCACGACTTTCTTTGATGAAGTTAGTTAGTTAGTTAGTTAGTTGTTCTTCTAATTTAAAAATAAGATACTCCTCCTGCGCGAGAGAGTAGTAGTAAAAGATGAATAGAATGGGTAATAGATGATATTCAGGGTAAGATAGAAACAGAGTAGCAGATATCATGTAAGAATTAGTATGATAATGAAAGACATAATCTGTTTGACCAGAAATAGAGTTTGTTGTTAGTTTTCACATCAACAAAACAATGTATCTCATTCTATTTTCATGAATAAAGATTGATGAAGTTCTAAGTTTAGCATCTGTGTAATCAATAGATTCTTGCTAAGGGGGCCCAGTTAGTAAGTATTTGTAGTTAATTAGTTAGATGTTCTTTTCTGCTGATACCCAGTTAGTTTTCATCTTTGAAGTTTTTATACAAATTCAGTCTTATACTGTTCCTGCAGCATAGAGAGTCCATCCCTGTGACTGTTCTTATAGCATAAGGCCAGTTCATGGTTTGTGCCTCAGTCGTAGCTATTACAGTTTCTGTTTTAATTAAGCATAGTTGAGTTAAAGAATTCTACATTACCATTATGTGGCTTAGATAAAATTTCGTTCCAGTATGTATTTTTGCTAAGATTTGACCAAAACAAATTCCTAGTGCATATATTTTGCTGCACCATTTAAAGTCTACGTCCCCTGGTTTGACAAGTAAATGAACGTCCACATAGAGATATTAGTCACCTGTCGGAATGTCCAATTCCCAGGAAAGTTTTACTGTGATATTCATATCCTTTTGTGAGTGCGAGCCATTTTTGGCGCCATTGTCGGGGATGGCGTCTAACTAGGAGTTTGACAAAGTCATTTTCAGCATTAGTTTAGTCTGTTAGTCAAAAAATTTCAAAATCTTTCAAGCCATTACTCACCATATTGCATGCATAGAAGAAGAAGAGATGCACTGGGAAGGTTCCTCCCTGAAAATCTATTTATTGAACTACCATTTGACCCAGCTGATAACGAACCTGAGGAAAATCCATTCGCTCTATTATTCCAGCAACCAACATGGCAAATAATCCACCTAATAATCCACCTCCTGCATTTGAGTTTCCCATTGTTCCCAACAAGATCTTCGACAATCTTAAAACATCCCTCTTCCTTGCTTCCAAAGTTTTATGGCGATCACGAGAAGACCTAGAAACCTTTATGTTTGAATTTGATGTCCTCATGTCGCAGTTATGACTACAACACAGATGCTCATAAACTGAAGCTATTTCCTTCCACTTTGAAGGAGGGAGCTCTCAGATGGTTCATGAGTCTGGGAAGAGGCATTGTAAATAGTTGGGCAGCCATGCAGATGAAATTCCTTGAAAAGTATAAGGAATATTGTAAGAGTGCCAGCAAAGGTGATGACATATTCTGAATTGAGCAGAAGGAGGATGAAAGTCTAGAAGATTATGTTTCAAGGTTTTTGTTTTCATTAAAAAGAAACTCAAACCATACTCTTAACGAGGACTCTCAAAAACTACTTTTTCTAAGGGGAATCAGTGATGCCTGTATTGACGTCCTGGACCTAATGGGAGGAGGTGATATAACTCAACTGCCTTGGGATGATATCCAGAAGATATGTCTTAACTACTCTCGAGCAATAGTTAAGAAAGGTCGAGGTCATCATGCTTCAATGGGGAAGTCTTCTTCTGGTGGAGTTTCCTAGATGGAGATCACAAATCTGCTATCTGATTTCAAGCAGGACATCATTAATAATATGGCTACACAATTGGACACTTTGCAAGCTCAGAAGAACAATGCAGAAGTTGAGGTAGTTTTGGATGAGTTCTGTCCATACTGTAGACAAAAGAAGTGTGATTGCAGATGCAAGATGGTGGCTAATTTGGAAGCCAGACAACTGCCTACTGATTTCAAACCAGTGGAAGGTGATGATGATCAAGTGTTCTTTGTCGCACAAAGGAGACCATGGGCCCAAAGGCAAGGTATGCCTCAAGACCCTTTAACTTTTGGTAATCCCTATTCTGGCTATAATAACCAATAGCAACAAGCATATGGACCACCACCACCATGGAATCCGTCTCAACCAAGTTGGCCTAATTATCAAACCCCACAGTGGCAATCTCCTCAAAGAGGTTGGCAGAAGCCACAAGGGCAATGGACCCCACCTTCAGGAAATTGGCAACAAAATCCTCAATGGAGAGGTCCTCAACAATGGAAAAACTAGACTCCTAGGTTCCTGCAACCTCCACAGCCACAACAACAGGCCCTTATGCCACCTCTTGCAGCAACTACCACAAATCCTGAACCTCCAAAGCAAACGCCTATGCCTGCCCAGCCGTTGCCTAATCCCAATAATAAGCAACAGCAGCAGCCTCAACAGCGTGTGTATATTTCTGAAGCCAACCAATATCAAGCTTATGCCTTAAATGTTAATGACATCCATCTGAGGTCTGGAACTACTTTACCTGCTCCCAAACCACCTCTGATTACATAAATATTTGATTCTTCCCTTGAAGAACCTAATGCACCTATTGTTCCCACTGAGCATATGCCTATACCTGATACAGTTTCTATGGAATCTGTTTTGCAGAGACAAGATAAACCACCTTTTCCTCAGAGGTTGCAAAGTACTGAATCTAAACTCATGGAAGAACCCACTTTTGACATTCTAGGTTAGCTCAAAAATGTGCAAATTCAAATCCCTTTGTTTCAGGCTATTAAAGATGTTCCTATTTTTGGAAAAGATATTAAAGAAGCCTGTTTGAAGAAGCCTGGACGAAAGAAAAAGGATCCCCAAACAATTCATGTCTTAGGGAAATTGGCTGATATAATGTTGGGAAATGTAGTCATTCCAAATTATATTGACCCTGGAAGCCCTGTAGTACAGATACATATAAATGGCCAAGTTGTAAAAAATGTTTTTATTGATTTAGGAGCTGCCATCAATGTAATGACAAAGCATACTATGGACTCCTTGAATATTTCAAACATTAGGTCTACACCCATAGTTCTGCAGCTTACAGACAGCTCCACAGTCAAACCTAATGGGATGGTAGAGGATGTAATTGTCACTCTTGAATCTTGGGAGTATTCTGTTGATTTCACAATATTATCAGTTAAGGCAACTTTAGGAGGGTAGCCAGTCATTCTTGGTAGGCCATGGTTAGCAACTGCTGATGCTTTTATAGGATGCCATTCTGGAGATAAGACCATTTCTGATGGGCAGTCCACAAAGAAATTGGCTTGTATCCGCCTGCTAAACCTCAAGCAGATTTGTCCCAACTTGTTTGGCCAGATGTGGGAGAAGAAACAGAAGAAGCCAATTCTTTGGCTCAATTAATGATGCTCCAAAATGATCCATTCTCTCAACTTCAAAGTGAAGATTCTTTGCTTTTTCAAATTCTGTAATTCAATCTTGATACAGATAGTTTATCTGATCCAAGTGATAGTCATCATCAATGTTTCCTGCAGCAGCTAGATTCCAAGAGTTCATTGCCTAAACTTCTGACAATTTTTCATAACCTGCTTCTACAAGAGGTACAAACATTACCTGTTGATTCTATGAGTAATCTCATTAAGCAGATAGAATTGTCTCCAGATCATTGTTTGAATATTAATAGCAAGTTGTCTCAGTCTCAAGAGGCTGACTTATTAAAAATGCTCCAAGAACAGCATAAAGCTTTTGCATGGGAATATGGGGACATGCAAGGAATAGATCCTCGAGTTTGTACTCATAGGATATATATCAAAGAAGATTGTTTACCGTTAGACAACCTCAGAAGAGTAAATCCAGCACTTAGAGAAATAGTGAAAAGTGAACTTCAAAAGTTGCTTGATGTTGGTTTTATTTACCCACTGGACATGGGTTTCTCCATTAGTCATTGTCCCCAAGAAAGGAGGAAAATGGAGAGTATGTAGATTACAGAGAGTTGAACAATGCCACTAAAAAGATCACTTTCCATTACCTTTTGTAGACCAAGTACTAGACTCACACCGACAAAAGATATTTCTCCTTTTAGATGGTTACAAAGTGGGTATAATCATTACCCCTAAGATCAAGACAAGACCACTTTTACCTTCCATGGGGAACATTTGCTTATTCGATCTTTCTTTTGGCTTATGCAATGCACCAACAACATTTCAGATAGCAGTAATTAGTATATTTGCTGATATATCTCATGAATGTATGGAGATTTATATGGATGATTTCACTACATATGGAGTCACATTTGAAGAAGCACTAGTGAATTTAGAAAAAGTATTAAAAAGGTGTAGAGAGAAAAATTTGTCTCTAAACAGTGAAAAGTGCTTTTTAATGATGGAAGAAGGTATTGTTCTAGGTCATCATATTTCAAAGAATGGAATTCAGGTTGACCCTACTAAAATTGAAGTTATTCAGAATTTACAAACTCCTGTAAAACAAAAAGATGTTAGAAGTTTTCTTGGTCATGCAGGGTATTATAGAAGGTTTATAAAAGACTTTAGTAAAATTGCTAGTCCACTTTATGCTTTTTTAACAAAGGATTCCCAATTTGAGTGGACCGAGGCCTTCAAAAAATCCTTCCTACAGCTAAAGGACTTGCTTACTAAAGCCCCTGTTCTTCAAGGTCCAAAATGGAACCTGCCTTTTCACATACATGCTGATGCATCTGATTTTGGTATAGGAGCAGTTTTAAGTCAAAAAGAAAATTCAATTGAGCATGCTATCTACTTTATTAGCAAAAACCTTCAAGGTCCTGAGATCAACTATACTGTTACAGAAAATGAATTGCTTGCAGTAGTGTATGTTTTGAATAAATTTAGGCATTATGTCACAGATTATCAGATATTCGTCCACACTGACCATGCAGCAATCAAGTACTTGATGAACAAACCTGCCATTTCTGGTAGATTGACACGATGGCTCCTGTTGTTACAAGAATTTGATATCACAATCATTAACAAACCAGGAAGAGCTAATGTTGTAGCTGACTTTTTATCAAGACTTCAATCAACTGTATCTGAGGAACATGAGGTCATTGATGATAGATTTTTAGATGAACACTTTTTTGCCATTGCTGCACATACACCCTAGTATGCAGACATTGCTAATTATCTGGTAGCAAACAGAATACCAGCCCATTTTTCTCTAAAAGAAAAGAAGTTGTTGATAGAGAAAAGTTTTAATTTTACCTGGATTGCAAATTGTCTGTTCTATACTGGCCCTGATCAAGTAATGCGAAGATGTGTAAGAGAAGATAAGACTTATGATATCTTTCATGCTTGCCATGATGAATCATGTGGGGGGCATTTTGTAGCAAAAAGAACAACAATGAAAGTTCTTATAACAGGGTATTACTGGCCAACATTACACAAGGATGTTGTGGCCTATACAAGGAAGTGTGACAGATGCCAGCGTATGGGAAGACCAACTAAGTCAGATGAAATGCCACTATGTCCGCAGGTCATAGTCACCCCTTTTGATAAATGGGGGATGGATTTTGTGGGGCCAATTGATCCACCATCAAACGGAAAGTCATACATTCTAGTTTGCATGGATTATGTCACAAAATGGGTCTAGGTAAAAGCTCTGACTAATGCCCAAGATAACAAAGTTGCTGAATTTTTGTATGAACAAATTTTCACAAGATTTGGAGTTCCCAGAGAGCTTGTAACTGATCAAGAAGCTCAGTTTACTTCAAATCTGATCACTACACTTATGAATGAATATAAGATCAAACAGAGGAAGTCCAGCCCCTATCATCCTCAAGCCAATGGTCAGGCGGAGGTAACAAATAAAGAAATTGAGGCGATCCTCACAAAGACAGTGTAGATTCATAAGAAAGACTGGAGTAATAGACTTCTTGAAGCAGTTTGGGCTGACAGAATTACATGGAAAACAACAACTGGGTTTACACCTTTTGAGTTGCTCTATGGGAAAACAACTATGTTACCCATTGAATTTGCACATAAAACTTTGAGGACAACTCTTGAACTCAACATGGACTTATCTGAAGCACAGAAGGATTGTCTCCTGCAACGAAATGCTTTGGACGAAATGAGAAAAGTCGCCCTGCAGCATACAAAAGTAATCCAACAACAGAGAAAGAAATGGCATGATCAGCACATCAAAACCAGAAAATTTTCTGCTGGAGATTGGGCTCTGTTATATGATTCCAGGTATCAAGAAAACTAGGGTAAACTCACAATACGTTGGCTTGGCCCCTCTGAAGTTGAAAATGTGTTTGACAACGGAGCTGTGCAGCTGATCACAATTGATCCAGTCCGTTTCAAATTGCTCGTCAATGGCCACCGACTCCGACTGTACCATAAGCTAATTTCCAAGGAAGACTTCATGAAGCAGTTTATTTAGGTTTCACCCGCTACTCTTCCTGCAGCCAAAGGCTCTAGCCTTTCTCCTGCAGTGTTCCCATAATTTTCAAAAAGCATGCCCGTAATAAAGGTTTTCTTTTTAAGAAAACCCCTTTTTCTCTATTTTCATTTATCGCCCCCATCTCACTTCTTTATCTTCCATCCATCCATCCCATCCATCTATTTCATTTGTACATTTCATTCGCCCATTTCACCCATCCACTTCATCCGTCCGCATCAACCTTAATTAAGATATCTTTCCAACTTATCAATTCATGCAGCGCTGTCATCTTTCTTCACATGTACGTGCAATTACTAAAGGTACGCCATATCTTTTCTTATCACATATTTGATTTATTTTATTCTATTCAATTACTGCTATGCATGTACCGGTCATTATCCCCCAAATCTCTACTTGTTCTTTAGTACATGTGAGGACACATGCCATCCTTTAAGAAGGGGGCGGGGTAATCCATCTTTTGAAACCTGTCTTTTCGCCGCTGCCATAACTGCAAAATAATCTTTCTTTAATACATTTCTAGTACTTTCCAAACATGATTGCATGTCCTTCTTTAATGCATCTTTTCTTGCAAACTACGATTAAGACTGGATGTTTAAAAAAAATCATTTTGGAAAAAAAGAAAGAAATGTGGTGGCATGACAGAGACAAACCAGAACAGAAAGGGAAATAAAGAATTTGAATCTTCAGCAAGAAATTGAGTTCAGCTAGAAAAACTGCAAACATGGGTGGTCAGTTTGTGCGACATGAGTCTGTAGCTCATGAATTGTTATTGCAAAATCCACAGATAGTCCACACATTTAGCCTCTGTGGATGGTTAAATTATTTTTTGAGTTTAAATGATTTTGATGAGGAGGCTGTGGGAGAATTTTTGAGAACACTTTCTGAAGGGGAAGCCACCGTATGGGGTCTAACAGTTGTTGCAACCGAAGATAGAATTGCTGAAGTAACTGGGCTCCTAGCCGTTGGAGAAAACTTTTCTTCAGATGCTGCAGCTGCAAGGGCTAAGTTTTTAATGCCTGCTGATGGACCTCTGGAAGTCTCCAAGCAAGGATGCAAGCGTGTGTCAATGCCTTTTCCATATTCAGAGTATACCACTTATATAATGAGGTATTTAACCTGTGAATGCCATTTTTCCTACCTGCATTCTCATCATTTTAAATTATTGAGCCATATAAGGCATGGGTTGGTTGTGAATGTTCTGAATTTCTTGTTAAAGTTTTTAGAGCAAAGTGCCCATGGAACTCAATAGGGGAAAGATAACTTTGTCACTCATCATGGCCTTATTAAATTACTGATTGAGCGCTCTTTGAGGGATGTCTCACCTCTCTTCTAGCAACAATTTGTTGCCCAAAAGAGTTTGCAACCTCCACAACCCCCTAGGGTAATTACCCCATGGCCTCAAAGAAAGAAGAAAGAAATTGCATCTACCAGTGGAACAGGGCAAGGGTCATCTACTCCTGTAGCACCCGATCCTATAGCCATCATAGCTGAATCCTCTACTAGGGTACAAACTAGGTCTACTACTAGAAGGGAGAAATGAAAAATAAAGGTAGAAGGGTCCCCATAATCTGACCCTCGTTCTCAGAAGAGGCAATGCTCCTCTCCTGCAGCACCTTCCCCTGCAGCAGTTTCTCCTATAGCAACAGCTGTTGATATTACCAGTTCACCATCATCCTCTGCTAGGGCAGAGCCCCCTGAACAAATAAGAAAAAGAAAAGCTACCGGAACACCACCTGCAACTACATCAGTACCAAGAAGGGTTTCCACAAGGAAGCAATCTAGGACCTCCCCTGTTTCACCGCAACCTAAGGTGATTGTAATTTCAGAGGGGTCTGTTGAATCTGAATTTAATGTTTCTCAGAATGAATCTGAGAATGCTGCTCAGAGTTCGCTCGTTCCTGAAAAGGAACAAGTAGAGACAAAAGAAGCAGGGCATAAGGGGCAAGAGTTGCCAAATTTTGATGATCTAGTTACTCCTGCTATGCAATTCTTGGAGGAAACATAGACTTCTCCACCACAGCAACAAGAAGAATTTATCCTGTAGCAAGAACAAGAACAGGTTGAACAACTGAATGTGCCTAATGAAGTTGTATTTCATCCTGCAATGTGTAAAGCCATTGTTGTGTATAGGAGGACCTTTTTAATTGAGTTTCTGGAATATGTTAAAAATAATTAGGAAACAGTTACACTGCAAACTTTGACTTTTCGACACATAGCCCAGACTGACATGCAACAAAGTCTGTGGCAAGTAGAAAAGAAGAAATTGAAAAAGAAAATTGAAAGTCAGAAATATGAAATTGTTGAGTTGAAAGCAAAAATGGATGAAATATTGAAGGTAACTGGTCAAATTATGGAATGCAGACCGCCGCCCAGACTTTATGCTTTGTGCCTTAAAGAATAGTTTTTATGGTTTCAATTGATGAGAATTTCCAGAAACCAAGACCCTATAATTCATACTTCCAAAGAATTTTATGAAGCATATCAAGCAGTCCCTAACTGGTTAAGCAATTATCTGTGTGAATTCTATTTGCATGGTTTTTTAATACCATTTGAAATAGAATGGAATCCTCTTCCATACATTGGTGATATTCATTTGAGAGCATTTATGTCATGGGCAGCAAATGAGGTGAATTATGGCAGGTAGTGGGAAACGTATGAGGAAATTGAGAAAACAGAGCCTGTTCCATTACGCTCTCAAAGTTCAAACCCACATGCAATGTTGAAAGATTGGTTTGCTTTGACATATGGTATTAATAATGTTTCAGCCAGAGTGAAAATATTTGACATCAGAAATCAAGTATATGATGAATTCCAAGCACAACAATATTCATTTTGGAGATTAGCATATACTAGAAATGAGAAAAGATGGGAAAAATTAACTGTTGGGCTAAGAAAGTCAGAACCACATGGTCCCCTAAACTTTACAGCTGCACTCAAACGAACCAGCAGATATATTCAATTGGGACTTCAAACAAGATTTGAACTGTGGCTGCCACTGACATTCAGACCCCCTGTGCTAATGTGGCCCCTATATCCTCATCAGGCTACAAATCTTATCAATGAATTAGAAGACCGAAGACATGAAAGGTGTCGGGATTTTAGAGGATTCTATTACAGGTTTGGACATCCATTCTAGAGTCATACAGCCACTACTGACTTCAGAGAAACCACCAGGAAAGTTAATGCTGGAGGGCCAACATTGGCCTAAGTAGGGGGCAGTGATGAGCCTAAAATATGCTCATAATTTGATGTTATGATCAACTTTTAAATGACTTTATTTTTGCTATTTCACGGCTGTTTAAACTTTGTTGAAACCTTTTTATGGGGATATCCTGTAGCAGGACACTTTTATATTCCTACAGCCTATTGTGTTGACTTGATTGCATTTATTGCCCTGTTGACTCCCAAAAATGGCTGGTATATTGTATACAGTTTTTGAATGGTGAAGTAGATTTAAAATGTGTGATTAATGAATAGGTATCGTGTATGTGCCATATGCCTTTTCTTGCGTGTCTGTTACCTTTTGTTTCATAGGTTGTTGAAGAATGATCGAGTCAAGCGCAACCGATCTCGGCCTTGCAGTAAAGTCCATTTCCTGCACGACTTTGAGGAAGCTCCGGCGAAGACTCTTTGACCAAAACTGATTTGGAAAGATTTTTAATGATAAGTCAATCTGGAAAGAGTGGAGTGCTAGATTCTCTCTGAATCGGGTTGAACACATAAATTCATTTATGAAGTTTGTTCCTTGATTCAGGGATACACTTTACTTCCATGACTTTCTTTGATGAAGTTAGTTAGTTAGTTAGTTGTTCTTCTGATTTAAAAATAAGATACTCCTCCTGCGCGAGAGAGTAGTAGTAGAAGATGAATAGAATGGGTAATAGATGATATTCAGGGTAAGATAGAAACAGAGTAGCAGATATCATGTAAGAATTAATATGATAATGAAAGACAGAATCTGTTTGACCAGAAACAGAGTTTGTTGTTAGTTTTCACATCAACAAAACAATGTATCTCATTCTGTTTTCATGAATAAAGATTCATGAAGTTCTGAGTTCAGCATCTGTGTAATCAGTAGATGCTTGCTAAGGGGGCCCACTTAGTAAGTATTTGTAGTTAATTAGTTAGATGTTCTTTTCTGCTGATATCCAGTTAGTTTTCATCTTTGAAGTTTTTATACAAATTCAGTCTTATACTGTTCCTGCAGCATAGAGAGTCCATCCCTGTGACTGTTCATGTAGCATAAGGCTAGTTCATGGTTTGTGCCTCAGTCGTAGCTGTTACGGTTTCTATTTTAATTAAGCATAGTTGAGTTAAAGAATTTTGCATTACCATTCTGTGGCTTAGATAGAATTTCGTTCCAGTATGTATTTTTGCTAAGATTTGACCAAAACAAATTCCTAGTGCATATATTTTGCTGCACCATTTAAAGTCTACGTCCCCTGGTTTGACAAGTAAATGAACGTCCACAGAGAGATATTAGTCACCTGTCGGAATGTCCAATTCCCAGGAAATTTTTACTGTGATATTCATATCCTTTTGTGAGTGTGAGCTAGCTGGGACTTATTATTTTCTATGCTTTTGGTTGATACTTTGAGACTGCGATAGTACTATTTATTCATTGGTTTGGTGGATTGGTTAGTTTAGATTGATTGATGATTATGCTACTTCAGTTGATGACATTGATATTATGATATGAAATTATGGTTACATTGGTTTGATGACGTTTAATTTGATTCCAGTATTGTTTTATGATGTAGTGAATTAGTAATCATTTTATGATGAATTGAGGAGATCAGTTAGTGTAGCAATGTTACGCTATATTTAATGTTGTAATTGTTAGTATAGTTTTGGTGAGAGGACAGTGTAGCACCACTCGTTCGCAAGTGCCCTGCTATGCTGTAATTCCTTCTCATGATGTGATGTTTTAATTATATATATATATACATAGTGTACACACTTTGTTTGTGTGTAGGAATTGCAGGTACAGAGTCTCGATTCTACCTACTTCGGCAACACAGGGCGAGCATCAAATTACTCAATGAGCATGATGTTGAAATAGAGATGACAAGGAAGTCACCCCATCCCATGTTTTTCAAACCGTCTTGTCTTGTGGTATTGTGCATCTTTGACTTTTATCATTTTTGCATTTTATTTTAGTAGCTTGTGTGAGTGTACCTTTGGTATTTATTTTACCTTGTTGTTTTCTATGATGTAATTTAAATAATTGAATGATGTTAATTAATGGTTGGAATAGTTTGTGTTAAAATATAAAAGTCATGTGATTTATTTAAAAGTGTAAATTAAATTATTTAAAATTAGGATGTTGATAATTTAATTAAATAGGCATGTTGAGGATAATTATGAAATAAATTAATTAAAGATATTAAATTGTGTGAATTACAAGTAAAGCTTGTAAAATCATAATTAAAACAAAAAGTGTTGTTAAATGGAAAAAAATCAGTCAAATAAAGAAAAGATAAAAAGGACCAATGAATGTTGAGTTTTGGTTGTAAAGCTGAGAGGAAATTATAAAACTTCTTTTAATTTTGATTTTTAGAGTTTTCAAAAAAGAAGAAGATATATTTTTATTTAATAGAAAAGTTGTGAGATTTTTCATTCACGAAAAAAATTGATAGAAGTTACACAAAAGTAGCAATATGATAGGTATTTGTAGGGTATGTGGCTGATGACTTTTTTTTAACCCAACATTGATAAAATGAAAAGGGTTTTCAAAGGAGATTCTCAGCTTTCCACCAATATAAATTATGCTTTACTTTGAATTTAATAAATAATTATTATTTATTTTCTATTTGAATTACGACTAAAGTGTTGATTGATAGGCTGATTGAAAAACATCTATAGCTTTCAAACAGTATCACATTTTTTTGAATTCAAAACATGAATCACATTATATGCTTTGTATACTCTAGGATTAAAAAAAGAAAAAATGAATTTCATAAAGTTTTGACCAAGTTAAGGTGGTCAGACATATGAGTTTTTACATTTTTTAAAAGTTGTAATAAAAAATTCATAATTAATTATTTACTTGGAAAAAAATTATAAAAAAATATGCATCACACCCGGACATGAGTCCTCTACTTATGTCTAAAATCTTATAAAAAATAATTATCATTTTATTGTGGTTAGGGTGGTGGACAAACACCTACTTCTTATTTTTTCCCTAAAATTTAAGTACTACTGCATTGAAATTTCAAATTTTCACCAAATAGATTTAAAAAAAACCTAGTAGTTTAGAAACTTCATTCAATTTGCTACAAATTCTATTCTTACATATTTTTGAAATAATATAGATAACTTATTCAAATTTTTACGTCAAGTTGTCTAACTCTGATTTTTCTAAATTTTTGCCACTTAAGGGCCTATTTTTTCCATGATGATCCTGCACATACCCATAAACATATTAATAAGATTATACCTATTAAGTTAGTGGGATTGAATTTTTATTTTGGCCGAACCATGGCTATACCCGTGTAGAGACGCATTGTATTTTTTTTGGTATATTAAATATAATACAAAATAAAATAAAATAAAATAAATATATATATATAAATAATTATAAGGGTGAAGGGAGGGTTGGCGCAGGCTGTACCCCTCCCCTCTCCCCTTGCACTAGTCATAGGCTGGTACAATAGACCATGGACTGTTGTATGCAACAGTCGCTAGGACTGCTACACACAACAGTCACATGGATTGTCATGCATAGTCCTATGGACTACGGCAGTACCCGTATGGGGGGGCTGCTGTAATATTAAATTTGTTATTTTTTTTTTATATGTATATATATATAGAAAATAAATAAGCATAATGATATATTTTTTTATGTTTTGAAATTGGATTTTATGGCTGAGATGATTATTAATATGAGAGAATAAATCTCCTGGGTAAATTGTGAATGAAATATATCAAATTGTGGAAAATAGTAAAATTGATTTGATTATTTCCTTTATTGCTATTTTATTGTTTTAGTGTATCAATGTGGGAACCTAGTTTGGTTTAGAAACCTGATTTTGGATGTTGTGATTCTTAGTAATCTAGAGGTTTGATTTTATTGTTGGATATTTATCCTCATTCTTTGTGATTTTTTTATAGCATGTTATTTGGTATCATCATTGTGGAAGGGTTGTATGAGATTTTGTGGAGACTCTGAGTATTTGTTTTAGCGAGATGGGTAATGCCTCACATATCATTGATTGAGTTTTGATGTTTTGTTCCTATGGTACAACCCTTGCTTGATTTTTTTATGTTTGGGGTCTTAGGGAGAGTGGCTCTTCGTGGGGGTTGGCGCCTCAAAAGGAGGAAGAGCTCAAGATAACCCATGTAAGAGTAGATTAACAAGTGAAACCCTAAGAATAGAACTTAGGGGGATGGGTAGTAAAAACATATAAGATAATCTTTGGACTGAGAAGGCTGTGGTCGAAAAAGTCATCACCTCATCCTCAGGAGAGGTTAACGGCTCCACATGAGTCACCCTATGGGGTCGGCGCCTCAAGTAGGAGGAAGGGCCAGGATAACCATAGATGGGGGTCGATGCCTCATGTTGGAGGAAGGGCTCGGATAACTGATGTAGGCTATGTGATGACACTCTCCACTAGATGCCCTTATGCCTTGTTTTCTTGGTTGCCTCTGGAAGTGAGTGTATTATGATTGTCTCTTTGGTTTACTTGGCATGTGGTTAATGGTTATTGCCTTGGTTTATTTATGATGTGTTTAATGGTTTAAGTTATTGTGTTTGAGTCTTTGTTGTTGTCGTTTATGATTTATGTGTTCTTGATGTTGTTATTGGAGCATTGTACTAAGTTATTCTTTATTGGAGTTCTCTTATGGAATTCATGGTTGTGATTACTTACTTGTCACCTCTGAGCACGGGGGGTGGGTTATTTATAACCCACGTGGTCGGGTGGAACATGCTTCACACCCGTTGGTTCCCCATCAACGTTCATTCTTCTCAGCATTCTTCAGAAGGAGCTTGTACCTAATATTCATTTTGTAATTCTGACAGTATTTGTACTATGTATTTATCCCACATGTATGGGAGATTTCATTTTATTCATTTATTGAGAACATGTAATGTATTATACGAGGATTTGTTGTATATGAACCTTTGTAACCATTCATTTTATGAGATTTATTATGATTGTATCATGTGATGTATTTATACTTATACTTATGGATACATGGATGTTACCTTTGTAAATGGATATTGTAATATTTATGATGGATGTAAGATTTATTAAGTTATTTAGTTCTATCTATAATATTTCATTATGATTTTGTTTATGCGATGCGACATTACGTGCCCCAAGGGACTTGACATTATGATGTTAATGTGCAATGTAAATATGTTTTAATGCTTTTTTATATGTTTACTTTGTATTATTAAAAAATAAATGTGTGCAATGTTTTATCCCTTGGGGTTTGCAAGACAGGCGTTACACATCACATAGTTTACTATAGGTTACCCCAGTGAATCTTCCTAGAATATTGGCCCTCATATCTAGTTACCTTGGCATTCACTACTAATTCTCAGCACCTAAACAATCTCATGTGGAATCGAATTACCCTTCAAGAAGACAAAGTAGATGATCATGCCATTCAAGGCCATCTCAACCTACCCTTAATCTATAAAAGCACTAAGGCACTAGGTGAGGCATTCCAATTATTTGATTTAATTAATGAACACCACCCAATCCCAAGTACATTTATTAAGGTTTTCACTAAATTATTAACTCCCGATAGGTTATCCTAGCTACCTCTTAGGGTTTCGACCCCTATCGAGAGCCACTCTTCCTAATAAAATAGCTCATTATCAATTGCAAGGATAGCCATCATGCACATTAAATAAATTCAAGAATGAGCATATCTCAAACATGACACAAATCATTGAACCTTCTAAATACCACCAAGGTAACAAATAAACCGTGCAAGGCTAAATCCCAAATTAAATCATTGCAATTGAACACACAAGTAAAAGCATAAAAATCTCTATGGAACAAGTTTGCATTCCTAGCCTCTAGAAGATTTAAATCTCAATAACAAAGAAATAACTCCTTAATCATTCACAAATACATCATTACCCAATATATACCACTGTTGAGTCTTTATGACTAAAATACATCAAACAATCAATAACAATGTTCAAAATTAACAACAAACCACACCATTTTGAGAGAGACAGTATTCTCATGTCAACTATTGTATTCCATATCCAAATACAATATTAATTACTATCCCACTAATTACAAGAATAAACACAATTGAAAAAGAATTTCGTATTTAATACAGAGCTATAAGAGAAATACTCCTTTTGAAAGTTCATCTAATTCGTCCATTTCTCTAATCCCAGAACTAATCTAATGCTTGATTATACTATACACCAATATATATATAATTGCAATGCTTGAATGCATTATATCCACTTATTAACATAAATATTTAACCACTTAAACAAAAGTACTATTTAATTTAAATAAATGATAATTTATTAAATATACTAATAGGTATGTACTTTAAAGGCTATCTATGTTTCATAATGAATAGATATTGCAAGAAAATCATTTAAGTTTACAAGAAAGTATCCAATTCACTAACTTATCATTATCTTAAAAAAAATACATTATCAACTTTCGAAGAACCAGTACTTCTTAATTTACACCAAAAACATCACCCACGTCTAATATGCAATAACAATGATTGAATTGTAAAAAGGAAGCAATCTTTGCTTACAAGCTCCATGTTTATGTAGATACATGTAAATATATATACAAATGAATATATATATTTGATGTTTAATTATTAAGACTTTTAATAAATATAAAATTCATAAACATAAATAACCACATCGATAACCAAGCATATAAATAAATTATCGAATATATTCATACTTTTTTTTTATATTAAAGATAGTTTAATCACATTTTTACATAGAGGCAGATTGCTATTACAGCAGATTGGTGTTACATAGCTACTGTTGTATGCACACCCTTACAACATAAAAACCAAGTATCAACCTTGCTGTATGCTAAATATGGATTACAAGGATTAACTTGTACAAAATTTTATCATATATAGTCATAACAATTGCTGCTGGATCAAAAAGAAAAATACAGAGCTTGATAAACATGTATAATATTATAAACAGGGTTTTCAATTTCCTGAATTGGATTTGTAAGCATCCACTTGAGTTTGACTTTCGAGGTGCCTTCCCCCAAGTCTAGCTTGCACCTTTGCTGCCACGTTAAAATCCCTCTGAAACTCATTAATAGCTTTTAAGAAGATCTCATGCCCACACCTGCCTTCAGCCTTGCTGATCCTTCTCGATCCATCACTAACAAGATTGATGAATTTGGGTAGCAAAACCTCAATGTGCAAGGAAACCTGCAATGCAACATGTAGAAATGTGAGTCTTTTAGCAGACTCAGTAAGGGATATCCTAGTGCCTTTGAATTTTTCATCATTCCTAGCTTTCTAGTTATGCCATATAATCTCCGTAGTCAGTAAAATAAAAAAAACTTTACAATTTTTACTCATTTTCATATCACAGATTAACACATCTTTCCAAACCAACTTATCATTAGTATCCCAAATTTTAATATTACAATAGAAAATTTTCCACATTTCTTTAGCATAATGACAATAAAAAAGGATGTGCTTTACCGATTCCGGAGTTTTACAAATATTGCAGATATCAATATCCTCACAAATGCTTTTAAAAGGAATTCTTTGAAGCAGCACTAACCATCTGAAGTAGGATTTCTTTGGCTCAAGACCACTGCACCAAACATCCGTCAGTATTATTTTCCAATCTTTTTTGTCTAAGTTTACATTCCAACAACTATTCAAATGTTCAAAAATAGTGTTGACATAGGTCATCTCTTTGTAGATATCCTTTGCTTTCAGCTTGGAGATAGGATTCCCATCCTTCCAACCAATATCCCTGGTTAGATCAAGGGTCCTCCTAGAATCCTGGGGGAAGACAACACCCTTACAGGTTTCTATTAAAGTAGAATAAGTTCTGAAGTTTGAAGTTGGGAGGTCAAATTTTGTTGCTAATCCAGCCCAGCTCTTTATCTTCCCCTCAACCAAAATGTCTCTAAAGGTTTGAATTCCTTTTTGACACCAATTCTTAGTAGAACAACCCTACAATAAAGTGAGGGGTTTATGGTTATGAGACACATTCCACCAAATAGAGCTAAAGCATTGACAACTAACATTGTCCTTAAGGATTATGTCACTAGACTTGAACTGGGCATTGTGTTTGATTAACTCCCAGGCCTTCCAAAGGCTCATAAATACCACCGACCCTTTAGAATACATAGAGAATTGACT
Source organism: Sequoia sempervirens (assembly GCA_007258455.2). NCBI lineage: Eukaryota > Viridiplantae > Streptophyta > Pinopsida > Cupressales > Cupressaceae > Sequoia > Sequoia sempervirens. The sequence goes on from VDFB02347483.1 coordinate 39,533, forward strand.
CATAAGAGTGTCACTCAAGGGAAGCTGTTTCTAAGCTTTTGCTTGTTTAGGGACAGCCATGATGATGTTATTTCTAACTAGGACCTTCCAAGGCTCATTACCATCCAAAGCTTTCACAATCCACTTTTCCGCAAGAGATATGCCTTGCAGTCTCAGATCTTTAAGTCCTAGGCCACCTTGCATCTTACCAAGGCAACACCAATCCCAGCATACAACATGCTTTTTCCTTTTCCCTTTCCCATCCGACCAAAGGAAACTACTTATCTTTTTCTGAATCTCGTTAACTTGGTAACTGCAGAAGAACCACATAGAAGAGAAATAAATACTATAGGATGAGAGTATCTTATAGCAAACTTGGACTCTTCCAGCAAGGGAAAGATACTACTTGTTCCAGCTATCAAGCTTTTTCTCAATTTTTCCTTTGATCCAATTCCACATCTCCTTGAGGTTGGAATTGATAGAAAAGGGGATACCGAGGTATCTCACTTGGAGGTTAGGCCCTCCCCATTGAAAATTGAAGTTATTGAACCATTCTGGTGGTTCTCTTTGCCACCCAAGAGCAATAGATTTTTTATTGTTAACTTTAGCCCCAGAGGATTTGTAGAAAATCTCCATTTTCTTTATTAGAGATTCAATGTTCCACTTGTCTAACTTTGTGAAAAGACCAGTATCATTGGAAAATTGAACATTAATCAATTCCTTCTCATTAGGCAGTCTAATGCCCCTAATCCTAGGAGAAATAGAAGGCTCCCTTAGTAAATAGAATAGGGCATCTAAAGCTATTACAAAAAGAGCAGGTGCCAGGGGGCATCCCTACCGAATTGATCTTTCCAATCTGATTTCCTTAGAAAGTGACATCCAACATCTCACAAAACAAGCTTGGAAAACCAAAAGCCTGTAGAATACCTCTTAAAAACTCCCACTCAACTCTATCATATGCCTTCTCAAAATCTAGAAGAAGCATCGTGACATTTTGTTGAGAATCTTTAGCCCATTGCATAGCTTCCCAGCTTGTGAGTAGATTTTCAAGAGTGTACCTTCCTTTGATGAAGCCTGTTTGAGTACTGTTGATAAATTTGGGAAGAATGTTGGTCAACCTTAGAGCAAGAACCTTGGCCAACACTTTGTATGACACATTAAGGAGAGTTATCAGCTTCCAATTTTTTATCAGTGTTTTATCCCCCCCTTTGGGAAATAGCTTAATAATCCCTTTGTTGATCAAACTACCCAAGGTCCCTCTTTCCAGGGCCTCATCATAAACTTGGAGCAGATCTTCACAAACCCAATCAGAAAAGCATTTGTAGAATTCAACAGGTATGCTGTCATGACCTGGGGATTTATCATTGCACATCGAATCGATGGCCCTGTCGATTTCCTCTTTGCTTATAGCTGACTGGAGCTTGGCCAAGTCATCTTCAGTAATCTTCTTAGGAATGAGCTTCTGAATTGTGTCCCTTGCCTTAATGCATTCAACTGAGCCCCCCTTTGAAGTAAAGAGATATTTATAAAAGTATTGAAACTATTTTAGGATCTGCCCTTGATTAGTGAGCAACCTTTCCCCATCCCAGATCTGATCAATTTTCTCCTTTATATACTTCTCTTTAAGGTATTTGAAGAAAAATTTGGAGCCCCTATCACCACAAACCATTTACCTTATGAGTTTGGAATTTCCTTAGACCATCCTTAGCATTTTCCATCCTTTCGCCCAACAAAAAATCATTTGGGGTTTCCTGCAACCTTGTTTCATAATCTAGGAGGGCTTCTTGCAACTCATTTTCCACCTTTCTTACATCCAAGGCCCGCTTTTTACTAATTTTTTAGAAGAGCTTACACCAACGGATAACATTAATGTTCCATCTTTCTATGGTGCTCTCCTCTTTTAAGAGCCACTTATTGATCTCCCTGAGGGATAAAATAGCATCCCTGCAGTCTTCATCTTTTAAAAGATTGGTGTTCAAGATGAATGGTGCAGCCTTTCTTTCCTCTTTCAGCCTACTCTGAGAGATCACCAAGTCAGCCTTGATGGGATGGTGATCTGAAAGGTTATAAGGATAAACACACACCTTCACCCCCTCTTCATTTGGGATAAAATTAAAAAAATCCTTATTGGAATAAATTCTATCAATCCTGCGATAAATTCTGCTACTGCCATTCTAGGTGTTGCACCAGGAGTACCATACACCTTTACAATCATTCTTACATTTTTCCATTGGATCTACGAGGTTGAGTTTATATTTCATTCTATGCCAGAAATTTTTTTCATTTCCCTTCCAAGACATATTAATACCACCATATTGAAGTCCCCTCCGATAATCTAGGGCACTTCCGGTAGGGTGGTAAGCCATTGCCACAACTTTTTCCTATCTCTATGATCATTGGGAGCATAAACATAACATATTCTGAAGACCAAGTTATCTTTTTTGATAGTTGCCTAGACCACCCTATTATATGGAGAAACACCACTTTCCACTACCAGGGGGGCCCAATGGTTTGCAATTAGGATAGCTGCCCCTCCCCTACCCCTTTCATGCAAGGTAGTGAAGAATGTTGCCCCATTCCAAACAAACTTGAGGTTGGCTTCCAGAGTGAAGCCAACCACCTTAGTTTCTTGTATAAGAACAAAATATTTCTTTTTAACCAAGTTAAGGACCATCTGATTATGTATTTTTGGTCAGATGACTCAAACCCCCTGACGTTCTAGGATACACAGTTAATGCTCATCATCAACTAACACAGCAAAATCCCCTTGGTCACTCCTAAACTATTCGAAACATTTAGGTAGTTTTTCTTTAGTTTCTGCCGCTTAGCCATGGGCGATTGGATGATCAAGCTTATTTTTTTCCTTTTCCTTTTAGCAACAAGTGGGAGTTTGTCCAATTTTATAGAGTTCTTATTCTTCCTTGGCCTCCCAGAGCTTGGTTTTTGTCTGGGTGTTTGCATAGGCTCCCCTTGAGTGACACTCTTAGGATCTAAATTCTCCACTTCTTCCTTCTGATTGGAGCTTTTATCCCCTTCTTTAACAGGAAGCTCACACACAAAGGAGCTGCTAGGATCTTCTCCCTGCTCCATCTCTGAATCCCCACGACCTAGAGGATTCTCAGGAGACTGGAGGATAGGAGGGCCCGAATCAACCATGGGTTGGGTTACCTCAGTCACAGAATTCCCCCCAACAAAAGGCATGCGGGTCTGGCTAGAGGGAGCAGATGATCCAACATAGACATCCATTATTTCTGCAGTGGTGAAACTATCCATTGGATTCATGCCCTGTGCAAGGTCACCAGTAGCTTCACCCACATCTATATCCCCATCATTGCACGAATTCTATCTCTCCAAGCTGAGAGCAAAGGGGTTAGTCCCTTGTTTAATTTTGACAATAGGGCACAACTTGGGGTTAGAGTCTAGACGGAGAATATTTTTTTCAATCCTTTGTCTAATTTCTTTTAAAACCAACTATTGTGCATTCAGTTTTTTAAGAACCTGGGCTTCCCCAAACATTTCCTGCCTAGGGGGCCGACAAGGAGGGCATTTGGAGTCGCCAAGATCACAAGGTTCGGCTAATTGAACAGAGTCTACACTAACATTTCATCCCACTCAAGGGCACTAAAAGAATTAGAGAGAATGACATCTTGGACTTCGTTGGGAGGGGGAGAGTTGGAAAAATCCAAGCCAGTGACCACCTCACCCTTGTCGGGCATCCCAACAGCAGAGAATATCCGTTCAATGGCATTCTTCAAATCAAGATTAACACCTTCAACATTTTGCACAGGATGCTGGAAAATATCAGCTTCCAACTTAGCATGGGAGTCAGGAGCACCCGATGAAGGTTTCTCATTACTTTTTGCCCCCATTGATCTAGGTTTTTTTATTATGAACCAAGGGGCAGTTCTTCCGAACATGCCCTTCCTTTCTATAGAGAAAACAAGCATTCATTCC
>VDFB02347485.1:0-45725 GCA_007258455.2 Sequoia sempervirens
GAATTCAAGGGTGGTCAACTTGGTGCATGTCTTCTGATTCACCATCTCAGCGGATGATCGACAACTTATATTCAAAGTTGATGAAACAACACATGATAGTTGTTTTCACTATGCAACCAACTCACATTAATGGCCAACTTTTTGTAGGAGCAATCAAATTGATCTCTGTGCATGTGGAGATTTAATTATTGGTAATCATGAGGTGCAATATGTAGATTTTCATGCACTTGAGAATTAAATGATGATAGTATGCATGCCAACGAATTGCTTTGTTTGCGCGTGTGTTTTTATTAAACATTGGTGATTGATTTCATCACTTTGCTCAATAAATAGAAGTGATGTGTTGTTATTTTTGCTATAGCAATTAAGTTGTTAAGTCCTCAAATTATTACAAGGAACAGAGGTTGAGTGTACATATTCTCTAGTTGCAAAATGAGTAATCCAGCAGCTTCCATCGACCTAGCAAGGAGGTCAACTCTGATGGCACTCTCAAATTTTACAAATTTGAAGTGCCCCTTCCGTAATTTTGCCTCTACATTTTTAGAAGTGCACTTGATAAATCTGCCGAAATGACCTACTTTGGAAGGTCGTATTTCAAAGCCTATTGATTTTCAAACCAAACCCATTTGCAAGCCCACTCATGTGTCAAGTGTGAACGTGCATGTCAATTTTCAACTTGCCACAATTAATTTTTTCAAGGTTTTGAAAAGTGAAGCTAGAGGGTTTTGGCACTTTTTCTGTTGTTTGCAAACTTTTAGTTCTGCAAAGTAGCCTCTTGTTTGAGCTTGCATTTCACGAATGAATGATCATCAAGTCAAACCAATCACTGCTCCCAATTTTCCATACCAAGATGAGCTCACATGTCAGGTTTCAGAGCCTTATGAGTTGATTTGTTATTTTTTCTAGGTCAAAACCAAATGCAATTTCTTCAGTTTTGCCCCTGTATTTTCTGAAACCTTTGAAGGAGGTCAACTTCGACTGTCAATATCTTTTGATGAATAATGATTCAAGCTAAGCCCTCTTTCACACGTGCTCACTATACCAACATGATCCACTGTGTCCAGTGGAAGCTTGCCAAGAGTTGATTTGGTATTTTTCCAACGAAGTAATTTCATGAGTTTTAATTGGTTTTGAACAGGTTGTTTCAAAAATTTCAACTAAGCAACTTTGGCAGTTAATAACTTTTTCCTCACAATTTTTTTCTTTGAGCCTTCTATTGCACTTCATTTTCTAGTCAGTTGTCTACATGCCTGCAAGTTTTCATGGCTCTAAGAGGTCGTTTGACTAGTTTCCCAAGCCGATTCCCGAGCCCACTTGGCTAGTTTCACCATTATGCAAATAGGCCAAAAAGCATGTTTTAATGCAAACCCATTTCATCTTTTCATCTTTGATGAATTCAAGAGGCAGTGTTAGATCATTTGAGCATAAAAGTTGTTTGAAAACAAACAAAAAAAATTAGTCAGGCCCACAAGGAGACCCAACTTATGGCACATGATTTGAGTACAACTTCTAATCAAGAAGGTAGCAGTTCATGAATTGAAAAGTTCCTACATGAATGCAAATAAGGCCAAATGTTTCAATGCACCAACATTAAGCTTCACTAATCCTCCTAATGAAGAGATGCCTGATTATGGGGAAAATGTTCTACTAACTAATGATGAGAGGATAATATATTGTAAGATGCAAGAATTATTTAGGTGTCAGCAAACCAAAAGGTTGAGGAAGTAGGATATGCAATTTTCTTGTTAAATGAAAAGGTGATGTTTCACCGAGTTGCCATTGGATAAAAATCACAACACTACTTGCTCTTGCTTAGTTCTTTGAATAAATACAAGATGCTGAAAAGGCCCATCCTCTTCATGTCATTATGGTTAAAATTTCTCGATGATGTGAATGAGTAATGAAATTTCTTACACTTATTGAAGAGGAAAATGGGAATTTGGTGAGGAAGAAGATACACTCCCATCAACAAAAGCAAAAAGGGAAAGCTGCATTGTTTACAATAGAGAAGAGCAATCCTCTCTACAAGGCATTGGACAGAAAGGACCAAGCAATCGGTAAGTGGACAGAGTGCAATAGGAGAACCATGGAATTAAGCTATAGAAGCTCGCATGATCATTAAGAATAATGGCCAGATTGTAACAAACACAATGAAAGGCATTATGAGTGATGCATATAATCTCATGCTGAGCTTGGATTCTGCAAGAGGCGTCTCTACTGGATGTCTGCCAACAATTTTTCTTTAGTTGATGGACATTCTAAAGAATGTGCATATGCTATGATGGCGCAACCAAGAGAAATATATCTATTGCAGATGAAGGGGTCGATTTCTATAAGCAACTTGAGTGCTCAATAAAGGATATGTAAAATATTTGGTCAAAAATTCCTGAATAAATGTGACCCCATGGCACCAATGTCCAAGCAAAAGGAGGGATGCCATCAAATAGATAAGACGCAGCAAAGAGAACTCATTTGAAAAGCAGAAGACACTTCAAAAGGCCGCACAGAATATGTGAATGAATTCATTGAAAGGGACACCAGTGTCTACATAAAATTTGCTTGTTGAAAAGGCTTTAGAAACTTTCAACGCAACATAAAGAGGAGTGCAGCCCGCGCACTCATTAAGACACAAAGACTGCACAGATTGTAAGCATAAGGAAGATCGTGGCCTGTTTGGAAGAGCCCCAAATAAATATGATCTCAGAGAAATCCACATTGGCTATGCTTATCCTTGATGGACCATTATCAAAGACTTTAGAAACTTTCAAGCAAATAGGAACAAAGGGTACATGCGCACCCAACTATTAGACACAATGGATTTGCTAAAAAGCCTCAGAAGCTTTAAAGCAAATACAATCAACAGTTTTCCAATGCACTAAATGAGGGAGCTCACAGTTGCTTGGTGAAGCAAGGCCAGCGCTTGAAAAGAAGAGGAAAATGGTGGTTGTTGAATACACCAAAGTGGTTCTTTTGAGAAGGTTTTAGAAACTTTTAAATGTTGTTTGACAGAATGCCTATGCTAAATTCATGAGACAACCAAAATGTAGGAGACCTCCAATCAAATGAAACGGAGGAAGAAATGTCATTCCACATCTACGCGGCCTAGAGCAGAGGGGTTTGAATATTCATCAAAATACAAAACATAATTCCTCCCATGGAACGCCATCATTGCATGCTTAGCGCTATCAATGGAGGGATTTCAAAGGAAAGAGTAACACAAGGATGGCATTGGATATTTTTGGTGTTGTCGTGGTCGTGAGTTGCAAAGAATGGAAATGAGGATTAGGGAAAAAATGTAAAGTAAGAGGTAAAAGATGGATCAATGGTGGAGAAACAAGGAGAGAATGCAGCAACATCATAACCATTGCCCGCTGGCTCACACCTCCAACATGCACACTCTTTAATTCTCATGAGACAACAAGATCATGCCACATGGCATGTGGGGCCCGAGTGGAATTCTCATTGAACGGTGAACTGTTAATGTTGCCTGGTAAAGGCTTAGTAAAAAAAACCTTTACCAATTATAATTAAAGTGCTCACTAGGTACTAAGGAGAATGTGAAGTGGGCCCCTCAAAAAATTAAATGCATTTGATTTAAAAAGCCTTTGTTTTCCTAATAAAATGAAAAAAATTTAAGGTTAAATGTTTTTCTAAGACTTTTTCAAATAAAATAAGACTCGATAGAAGGGTGGGACCCGATCTATTTTTCCCAGGTAAATGAATAAAGTGAAAATTAGAGGGAAGATTGCAATATGCTTGCAGTGAAGATATAAGGTGAAAATGAAATTTGATGCTCTAGTAAAACGTTTTAACTGAGGTGAAATTAAATGGGCTTTCCTTTAAAAAGGTAAATATTTCATATGTGAAATATGAAATAAAACATGGGAATATTTAAAAGTGCACAAGAGATTTTATAAAGTAAATAAATATTCACTGTATAAGGTATTTTGTTTGTTGAAGGTTAAAAGGGAAGAAACAGAGATAAAAGGTTTCATGGAGGAGCAAGATGGTTTTCATTTGCAAGGTAAAAAATGAAAGAGGAGATAAAATATTTTTGCAAGCAAAGATAAATATTTTTGCAAGCAAAGATATTTTCAAATGCATAATGACAAATGAGCAAAATGTGAAATTTTCACAAGCAAGCAAGAGGCATTTTCACTGCTGGGTAAAATGATGCAGATTTTCACAATGGATGAGTTTTTTTTGTTGCAAATTGGAGCAAAGGAAGAATTTGGAGGCAAATTTTTTCTTGTTGCAAGGGGGAGAGAGAGCAGAGAGTCTTTTCCATATTGTTGATCAATGGGAAAGGAGTTTCCATGTGTCTTCAATGGATCTATTTTAGGGCTTCTTTTATTTTCTTTTTATTCTCTTCTTTTCTCATTTTTATGGGTTCCAATTTCTAAAAGCTCTACAAGTTAGGAAGAAGCTCTGGATAGAATTCTAAAGCTAGGGAGAATTGTAATTGAGTCATTAAATCTAAAGTGTGTGTTCTGAATTATGTTTTCATGTTTATATTTTATCTAATAGTTGTCCCCATTGCTGAGATGTAATGCTCTTTTGGATTCAATAATGAAAATTATCTGATTCTTTTCATGCACAGTTGTTGCATTAGAGTTACAATTGTTATTTACTTTTGTTCATTTAATGATGTAATTTCTTTAATAGATGACAGTTGCATTTTTTATTGCCTATTGTTTAGTGAATAGTGTAATTGCTTCAACAAATATGATAGGAGTGTTGTGTTTCAAGTGGATTTGTAAAGAATGATTACCAGATAAAGCTTCAATGGTCTTGTTGTCATAATTTGATAACAATTGCAAAAGATCTTCAAAACATGTTCAACATTGTAGGATGAAATGTTGGTTATGTGACTCCATAGCCCTCTTATTGGCACTGGTCAAGTTTTTCATGCATCTATTATTTTCAGTTTGGTCCCAAATCTTTAAATTTAAAACCATTTCAATTATGTGTTCTGAGTTATGTATTTTCGTTGTTCTCCATGTTAGTTAGTGAAATTTACTCAATGTCTTAGCCAATATTGAGTGACATTTTATGTTTCTCAGCATACTTTTGTGAGAGCATTATTTGTTAAGCAATATCATGTTCGTTGTGTGTTTGAATCTTTAGATGTTGCTAAAGGGTCACCCCCCTAGGTCTTACAAGGCCTGAAGTGTAGGGGAAATGTGTGTTAATTCCATTTCCTGACAGTTGGCCAAATCCATCTGTGAATTTGAACATAAGAAATTGGCTAGTCTTTAGGATTCATTTGATCTGTTGATTTGGAGAACCAACAAGCTCAATTGTGTTCACAGAGGCTGGGGGTTCCAACATTCCTGAGCATGGTTCAACAATAGAAATGGATGCCCCTACCGACAATCCCAGGATTGCACCCACAAGGTGCAGCCAGAGGTTGCAATTCTAGAATCTTGTTGTAGAGAAGAGAGAGGAAAAAGGCAAGAATCCATCGTAGTCCACTGCTAGAGTGGGTAGAAAGAAAAGGTATGGGTGTGGCTCCTTTGAATGCTAGAATTCACCCATTGACCTCATGAGCAACTCGTCAAATAGTGAGATGAAGACCGATTCTAACTATGGTCGATACCTCATGACTTTGGGTCACACTCTAGCCCCTGGCGAGGAGACATTATCCATCCCTCCTTTGGTTGTCAAAACTCCAAGAAGAAGAGATTTTGTGATGAAGGAAGATAAGGTCGAGGAAGGAGTTGAGCTCTCATCCCCAACCCTCACTACTAATCAGAGCGGTCATGTGTACTGGGATCGATGTGTTGATGATAAGAGGCCTTCTGGTCTATGAAAAGGTGGTGGTCAATTTTTTTTGTGTTGATAATGTTTTTCATGGTGGTTGCTTTTGTCTCTACATGTGTGGCACATTTTTAGGTGTTGAGTGTCGACCGTGTTCCCTCATGGCAGTGTGGATGCCTGGTTCATTGTGTGCATGGTGACAAGGGAATTTTGATAGTACTTTGCATTTCACTTCTGATGGCGGTTACAATTTTGCTTTCCCATTTTCAACATGTTCTTGCAAAATCAATACATGGGGAATTTTGAAATGTAAAGTAAATGTAAGATGAAATGAAATTTTTGTATTAAGGTTGCATTTGAGTTGGTAGCTTGTTGGCTCCCTTGTCTATAAAAGGGAATTCAAGGCTCATTTGCAAGGGTTGAATTCTAATAAAATTTTGAGTCAAGTATAGGTCTGCGTAGAACATTAGGCATTAAGAGAGTGAATAGAGCAGTTATTTTTCTTTGAGAATTGATGAACATATGTAATCATCTTAATTAGTTCTACATAATTGGTTGATATATAGATAATGAACGTATAATTCTGATATATGTGTTCTCCTTCTGTAAATCTACGTGAATTTTGAGTGAAATGTTAATGATATTTTCATTCATCTTCAAATATTTTTTTGAATGTGTGTCTCTACTTTTGCTTTGATTCAAGTAATCAATTAAAATGCTTAAATCAGGTCATGAATTTGCAATTATTTACAAAGGAATTGATAAGAAACCATATATTAGTAGTTGTGAGCTCCATGACGCAAAGATGTTGTGAGAGCAGTCCATTTCATCAAAATTGAAATCATTTATGTATTACTGGTCATTGTATATGTGACTTTGTTGCCCTATGAAGCAAGACACTATTTTATTTCAAATATTCACATAGAGGGGTATAATAATTTGTCTATTTAGTGACCGACTTGAAATTAGGATGCACATTTATTTTAAAATTCATTTATAATGAGGTATATGGATGAAGTATTTCCCTTGTTCCTAGTAGATCAATGGATATTTACTTGAAGATTAGCCATCCTTTGAGTGAACTATGTTGTTTACCATCTATAGGAACTGATATGTGGTTTGATTTGACAAACATTGAGAGTGTCAAGTTAAATATCCCTTAGGAACACCATCCTTGGTTACACAGAGCCTAAAGTGTAGAAGACCTCAATCTATGATTGAATCTTGTCAGTTGGCCATTCATTGTAAGGGTCTTGAAGATAAGAGTTGGCTGCTCTTTAGAGGTTCCTTAGGTGTACTAGAAAAGACACCGTGTATATATATGTATATATGCATAAATATGTGTATGTATGTTTTACTAATAGTTCTGTTACAATTTCCCTATTTCTCTATAATACCGAATGCCAGATAATGCAACTCCTCTTATACAATTACTCTATTTATTAGTAGACTGAAAACAATGTGGGAACCATATTAAAATCAAAAGCATGGGAGCTCAATGAATGTACAAATATATATATGCAAACACGGGAATAAATTACGTTCATATTTGCAAAACAAAAATCTTAGATAAGATGTAGGCATACCTTGTGGGTTCAACTAGATGTAGTATGAATAGAAGAAAAGAAGGCCCGATCTCCACCTTGCCATATTGGGTCATGCAACCTCATGGGCTATCACCAACCCCCCGAGAAAGAACATACATTTCCCACCACTATGATCAATGGTGAAGCCAATCTTTGGGCACCTAAGTTTGTTCTTTCTAGATATTTGATTGTGTAGTGAGTTTTTTCATCCAAAAATAGAGACACAATCAAATATCCAAAAATAACAAATCTTAAGCATTATGGACTGTGGAAATCTCATAGCATTAACCTGAGAATTTTCTTTAGTTGAAATCACTATTATATATTTTTAAAAATATATATAGTTGTATCATTTATGATAAAGAATTTGACATGTAGTCATGAAATAAAACATGGCATCATATTAAAATCAAAAGCAAGGGACCTCAATGAATGTGTGAATATATATATATGCAAACCTAGGAATAAATTACGTTCATATTTGCAAAATAGAAGTCTTAGATAAGATGTAGGAATACCTTTTGGGTGCAATTGGATATAGTATGAATACAAGAAAAAAAGGCATGCTCTCCACCCTACCATATTGGGTCATACAGCATTATGGGTTGTCACCAAACCCTCGAGCAAGATTATACATCTTCCATCACTATGATCAATGATGAAGCTAATGTTTGGGAACCTATAAGAGATGGCACCATATTAAAATCAAAAGCATGGGAGCTCAATGAATGTGTGAATATATATATATATATATATGCAAACATAGGAATAAATTACGTTCATATTTGCAAAACAGAAGTCTTAGATAAGATGTAGGCATACCTTTTGGGTGCAACTGATGAAGTATGAATAGAAGAAAAGAAGGTTTGCTCTCCACCCTACCATATTGGGTCATGCAGCCTCATGGGTTGTCAACAAACCCCTAAGCAAGAACATACATTTCCCACCCTATGATCAATGGTGAAGCCAATGTTTGGGAACCTAAGCTTGTTATTTCTAGATATTTGATTGTGTTTGAGTTTTTTCATCCAGGAATAGAAACAAAATCAAATATCCAGAAATAACAAATCTTAAGCATTATAGATTATGGAAATCTCATATAATTAACCTAAGAATTTTCTTTAGTTGAAATCAGTGTTATACATTTTTAAAAAATATATAGTTGTATCATTTATGACAAAGAGTTTGGCATGTAGTCATGAAATAAGAGATGGAATAAAGGGCATATAGCCTTACCTTCTATATAAATAGAATGTAGTTGTAGCTTGTACACCATGCCAAACATGTGGTCACAAAGCTATTTAGTATTGTGGAGATGTGCAGTTACAGTTGAGAATGTTTGAAATATAAAATGGTTTCAATCAGATATAGTTATTCATAAGGAAAATTTTAAGCTTAGTGTGGCAAACATGTGCAATTGGTAGACAATATGTAAATTAGGAAATATAAACAGTTGTATAGTTGATAACAAATAATATGTAATGCATCTGCAATAGAAGAGATCACATAAACAAGATGCAGGTTGCACAGAGATAACTAAAAAAATAAACCAAGGATGATAAAATTACTAACCCTAACCATATTTTTTGATGAAAGAAAGAAGATTTAACTACAATTTCTCCTATGGTAACAGGTATAACGCCAAAGATGCACAACTCAATGAATGTATGAATATGTGTGTGTGTGTGTGCAAACATAGGAATAAATTACATTCATATTTGCAAAACAGAAGTATTAGCATCCCATAGTGAACATTAAAAAGGAAAGACACAATAAATAGAACTTAAGAATATGGAGAATAGAGGAGGTGAACTACAATAATGAACAGTTTGTTATGGGCAAGTGGATATTGATACAGCACAAGCAATCTATGTAAAAGTTGGCTTGTCAATTCAAATTTCAAGTTACATTATTTGGCACTGAATCTATCAAAAATGTCTCTTGCTTGTTACATGTGTATGGAATGGGAAAAAGACATTGCAACACAACTTACAACAAAAATAGGAGGCCAAATGTTGTAGGCTGTGGAGCACAACACTCGTAGCACCCTCCAATCGGCTATCTAACAGAGGTACATGGTACCATTTTTCAATAGTTTGTTATCAAATAACTCCTGATTGGGTCATTTTTCACAATATAGCCAAAATAATATACATCCTCAAACTAAAATATTTAATATGCGTTTTACCTCCCCTAAGCCCGTGCACAACAAAGAATAATGGCGAGCAATGTGGCGAGAAATTACTAAGGATTAGTTATCATATATTAGACAAAAATACAAAGTAGACAAGGCCATATATTTCTAAATGTAATATACAGGAAGAGCAAAATAATGAAATGCTCAAAAGAGAATTCTATAGGTGAACATTTCCCAACTATTTGAATCAAATAAAACCAATTGAAAAGGTGGGAAGAACACATAAGAATATGTGCAAGAAAAGAATCAAGGATAAATAAGGAAACTTAGGGTATATAGGCATAGAAAATGGAAAATGCAACATAGATGTAGAATTTTAAACTTATTATTCAAATGCAACATTTTTTTTTTTGGAATGTTTCTACAATATGTGCATACATAGTTTAATATACTAGGATGTCCAAAACATATTACTAACTTATAGAACTTTCGGTACATATGTACATATACATATATATACATATACATATACATACACTCTCCATCCTTTCTTTATTGTTTGAAGTTATCTCTATGCATCTTTGGAATTATACCCATTACCATAGGAGAAATCGTAGTTAAATCTTCTTTGTTTCACCTAAAAATATGACAATGTGAAACTTAAAATAATTAATGGCATTTACAATTGGTTTACCAAATCTATTTATTGACATGTGAACATTATATATGTGTGTGTGTGTGTGTATGCAAAGGGTTAGTATGAAAGCATAAACATTTTAGAGATAAAAATAGTTTAGTGGCTGTTAAGTGTTACTCTAATAGCTTTTTTACAATTTCTCTATTCGCGTATAATATTTAGTTGCAAGTAATGTACCTCAAATTTTCATTTTTTGGAGTAGCCATCCTGAAGTAGACATAAACGCAACATGTAATGCACATAATCATCATGTGGGAAAATCCGATGCACACACACCAAAACACTCTTTCCCTACAGAGTATGCAGTCACAAATGCTATAAAATCCATAGTGAATAGCATGACTTGCAATTTCTTGGCAAATGCCATGAATTACAAAGTCATGACAAACACCATAAATTTCATAGCATCTGCTTGCATTCTTTGTAGGGACAAAATAGCTCCTCCTTTTCTTCATCCTCGCAATCTCAAGTGCAATACGTGGTTCACAAATATTTGACTAATGAACTGCATAACCCATGATTACAAATATCCAGATTTCTATCTGAAAAAATAGCATGGTCACTACGGGAAAATAGTTTCATGTTTATCAATTACATGCCATGAGCTTGATGCATAGAGACTTCATGAAACATTACGTAATATTGACACCCTACTCCTTAATCACATCAATTGTTTCATAAATCCTCTATGCATCATGCTCATTTCTCTTTCCATGAATGGCAAGTGTTTTCCCGTACAAGGGTTAATGCATGATGGTTTGTTGTATGGTGACACGAAAGGAAGCAAATGTAGTGTTCAATGTTGTACTATGACAAAGTATAAAAGCATACATAAGAAAAGAGTCAAAAATAACATTAGGTTATTGATATGCGAACATTATATAGTTGGTAGCAATGAACATATTTTTTTGTGGAACCATGCTAAAGTAGACATATACACATGTAATCAACATGATCACCATGTGGAATAAGGAACTCGTAAAGTGTATTTCCAAGAAAAAAAATATTGAAACATAGAGGATAGAATAGGTGAACTACAATAATGAACAGTTTGTTATGGGAAAGTGGAGAAAACAACATCATGAAACATATTGATAGAAAACAATCAATCTATGTAACAGTTGGCTTTTCAATTCAAAATTGGAGCTACATTGTTTGACACTAAATATTATAGAGAAATAGATAAATTATAAAATAGTTGTTACAAAAACACTCAAGACTGATAGATAAATAAAAGATGACCGAAAACCCACATTAAGCAAAACCTTAATAGAGGTATGAAAACATACACAAACACGGGAAATTGAAAGCAGCCCAAAGGTACAAATCAACACCATGTTTGTAGTTCATAGCAGTCTACAAAATTTCAAAATTTACAAGAGGTAAACTATCACAATGAACAATTTGTCACAGGGACCTTCAAGTAGACAAAGGGGTAAATATATGATGAAATATATTGATTGAGGACAAGAAATCTACGTAACAATTAGCTTGTCAATTCTAAATTTGAGCTACATTATTTGGTGAAAATTGTAAAAGAAATATTAGAAAACCACATGAGGTCCATAGGAAACTGACAAATGACCAACAACCCACATTAAACATAAAATTACAATAATGAATAGTTCATTATGGGAAAAAGAATATCATGAAACATATTGATAGAAGCCAACCAATCCATGTAATAGTTGGCTTGTCAATTCTAAATTTGAGCCACATTATTTGGCACTAAATATTAAAGACAAATAGGAGACTGCATAAAGAACTATTAGGAAAACACTTTAGAACCACAAGAAAATGACAAATGATCAAAAAATGACATTAAATGGAAGAAGATCATAGGATGTTGTTTATTGTTTTAGTTATCTCTGTGCATATTTTTCATTACACCCATTAACATAGGAGCAATTGTAGATTAACATAGGAGTGATTGCATATATATATATATATATATATATATATATATATAAGAAGAGAAGAGAAGAAAGAGTATATATATATATATATATATATATATATATATATATATATATATATATATATATATATATATATCTATGTATGTATGTATGTATGTATGTATGTATGTATGTATGTATGTATGTATGTATGTATGTATGTATGTATGTATGTATGTATGTATGTATGTGCAGATGGTTAGTGTAAAAGCATAAACATATTCCAAAGATAAAATTAGTTTGGTGGCTATTAAGTATTATTCTTTCTAATATATCTTTTATCTATTCAATTTATTTGTTTGAAGTTTCTGCCAAGATTTTTTGTCAGCCCAGCCGTGTATAGGATTTTTCGTGTAATAGCTCTTTTACAATTTCTCTATTTGTCTATTGTTGTTGCATTATGAAACGAGCCACAATGGTCTTGGTCTATATATATGGATATATATTTATGCCTCTACTATTGGTCACATTTCTTTTCTCAAGCCCGGTTCAAATGAAGAACCCATTCCTAGGAAAGAAATTGTTGTTACACCTTGTTTAGATACTGATAGAGTTTTAGTTTGGAGTGTATTCGAGCATACCTGAAATTCTATCAATAGGTCAACAAGGTGTAACAGCAATTTCTTCACTTGCACTGGGTTCTTCATTTGAATTGGATTCTTCACTTTGAATGTTGTTTGTAAGTAATTTCACAAACATACATGTCCACATATAAAATTTTTTGGGGAAATATTTCAAATCACAACAAAACACTTAAGAATCACAGGAAAATGACAAATGATCGAAAACCCCAAAGTTTCACAATTTTAAAAATTGAAAACAATCCTTCTTACAAGAACAATAGAATAATTTGTTACTGGGGAGCTTCAAATAGATTAGGGAAAAAGAGTATCATGAAACATATTCATACAAGACAAGCAATCTATGTAACAGCTAGCTTGTCAATTCTAAATTCAAGTTGCATTATCTGGCACTCAGTATTATAGACAAATAGGGAAATTGTAAAAGAACTATTAGTTAAACATACATGTATATATATATATACACATATATGCATATATATACACACGTATATATATCTATATTACACACACACATATATGTGTGTGTGTGTATTTGTGTGTGTGTGTGTATATATACATACATATATATATATATATTTACATACAATGTGAACTGTATGTGAAAATCAATGCTTTGAAACATAGATAGATACATGTACGTATATATATATTGAATACAAATAGAGTAATTGTATGAGAGGTATTAGAATAACACTTATTTGCTACTAAATATTATAGATAGGAAAATGATAGATGTTCGAAAATGCACATTAAATAGAACTTTAAAATATGGAGAATAGAAGAGGCAAACTATGATAATAAACAGTTTGCTATGGGGAACTGAAAAAAAGAATATCATGAAGAACAGTTTGTTATGGGGAACTTCAAACAGTTGAGACAAAAAGGGAAATTGGAAAAGAGCTATTAGAAAAAAACTTAACAATCACAAGGAATATGATAGATGTTTGAAAACCCACATTAAGTAGAACTTTAAAATATAGAGAATAGAAGAGGCAAACTACAATAATGAACAGTTTTCTATGGAGAACTGAAAAAAATAATACCATGAAGAATAGTTTGTTATAGAGAACTTCAAATAGTCGAGAAAAAAAGAATATCATGAAACATATTCATACAAGAGATATAACATGTTCCATCCAGACAAAATAACCACAACAAATAATAGTTTGTTATAAGGAGCTTCTACACGAATAGAGAAATTCTAAAAGAGCTATTAGAATAACACTTAACAGCTTTCATACTAACCCTCTTTATATATATATATATATATATGCAACCACTCCTATGTTAATCTACAATTGCTCCTTCATTAATGGGTATATCGCCAAAGATGCATAAATATAACTACAAACAATAAACAAAGCACACAAAAATTACTTTAACGCTAACCATATTTTTTGACAAAAGAAAGAAGGTTTAATTGCAATAAATCCATCCATACAAAGCCATAATCTCTTTGAAGTCTCCAAAAATGGGTATAATGACAAAGATACAAACATATAACAAGGAACAATAAGCAAAGAGCGAAAGACATGAACAATAAATTAATCATTTACACAAAATACCCATGTAAAATGACCTACATATTTCGGAGCACAATAACTACAAACAATAAATGAAACACGAAAAAATTACTAACCCTAACCATATTTTTTGGCAAAAGAAACAAGATTTAACTACAATAAATCCATCCATACAGAGCCATAATCTCTTTGAAGTCTCCAAAATGGGTATAATGATGAAAATACAAACATGATATAACAAGGAACAATAAGAAGAGAGCGAAAGACATGAACAATAAATCAATCATTTACGCAAAATACCCATGTAAAACGACTTACATATTTCGAAGCACAATAGTCTTAAAAGCCTCCAATATGCTATAAAACAGAGTCGAGGCCCACGATTTTTACAATAGTATGCTATTAAACCAACACCACAATGGCTCTTTCGACAATGCAACTTAATCAATATACTTTCTCGCACATTTTGTAGCACATCATTGTTAAAACCCTCCAACTTGCTATCAAAAGGAACAATAACCAGAGAACGAAATACATGAACAATAAATTAATCATTTATGCAAAATACCCATGTAAAATGACTTACAAATTCCACAACACAACAGTTTTAAAACCCTCCAATCTACTAGAAAATGGAGCCGATAGCGGCAATTTTTACAATAGTCTACTATGAAACCAACACCACAATAGCTCTTTCAACAATGCAACTTAGTCAAAGTATACTTTCCCACACTACAACATTGAATATTGCATTTACTTCATCTGTTGCCATCGTACAACAATGACATAATGCATTAACCCTTGTGCTAGAAAATACTTACCATTCAGCTTCCACATATCGAGGACACCAACTCCACCACCACCAATCCATGTAATTACCCAGCTCCATGTTGCCACAAAAAATTTGGTCAAGTCATTGTCAGCCAGGACATCTCCGATGCCGGCAAATCCAATTCATAGCTGAACTAATGAAAATCCCAGTGGAAACTTCAAACAAAATAGCCTATCAGCTAATTAAATGAAAATATTATTTTTTGAAAATAAATGATAACATATTTTAATTTGATTTAATTAAATATTTAAAATCATAATTTTAATATTCAATGATAAATGTTTTAATCAAATTCAAATTTAAATATGAAATTTTAAATATTTCAAATATTTTTTAAAAAAATTATTATAATAACTCAAAATTTAAATCCAAAGTAATTCAATATATTCCTTTGAATACATGAAATTATTCAATTTTGAATAATTTCATGTCATGACAAATAAAATTAGATTTATAGCTCACATCCGCATGCACCAAGAAAACAATATTGCAAATGTCAACATGTGCCAATATGCAAATGAATGTGACAAGGCAATAAAATGTAACCAAATGTGACAAACTTAACTAGATTCTTTTTTATAGATGGACAAACTTAGCTGGTAAACTAAATAAAACTTATGCAATAAGCCATAACCAAATGTGATGCATTGAGAAAGTGTCATATGTTAAAGAGCAATAAAATATGGCAAAGCCTTGACTACAATCAATTTACAAAAAAATTGCAACCATAGGCAACACTTAAAGGATCACAAGTAAAATGTGCACAACAAAGTGTAGCAATTACAACGAAAAAAGTGTGACAAAGTAACCATTGCATTACATTTTACAACATATGACAAAGCAACACTATGTAGAAATGTGAATATAAATAAACAAAAAACACACCACAATAATGAAGACAAGTTTTGAAAAAATACAAGGTGATTGATAAATTGGAAAGTTATTTTATAAACTAAAGTGAAATTATGACAAGAGAACAAGAAAAATGTAACTTGTCATTGCAATGACATGATAAAAAGTCCAAATTTTTAAACATCAAAATGATCATTCACAAGTGAATAAGGAAATGCCAATAGAATAGATCCATAAGATTTTAAAAGAAGGGTCCCTAATTTGGCAAGAATTAGGGGCATGTTGTAACCCTGAACAATACATGCCCAGTCCATCTAAACACAAAAATTTATTGCTTTAATATCAAATCTAAGTGAGTTAAAAATGGAAATATCACTTGAAAAATAATTTACAAAATCAATACATCTAGATGTGCAAAAAGATGTTAATACAAAAGTCAAAATGAGTAATTTTACAATGAAACCAGACACACTTTCATCCAAGAGTGTGTGGGGGGTTTATTTCTTTCTCTCACCTATAGACTCAGGATAGCTTCAAATATCAAGTTTTTAATAAATTTACATTTGTTTCTAGTAGAGGTTGCATTTGGATATGAAAGTGAATTTTATTAGATTTTCCTTAATTTAATTGCGTAGGCATAATTCCATTGCTAGCTAAGCATCTAGAACCCTAACATTGAAGCATAATTCCACTGCTAGCTTGACATCTATATCCACAATGGAGATACTTGTGTCACCTAAAATAGATTATATTTATATTTTTTATTTTTTACTTTCCCTCATCTTGCAAACATTGAAGTCAATTGACTTCAAGTCAATTGTTGTAGTCAATTTTTCTTTTAAATAATTTAGTTCATTTTTTAAACTTGATATCCTAACTATAGTTGCTTAGTATGGCTAGTTGGAATGGTTAGAATGATTCAAAGTGTTGAGTTTTTTGTAACATAACTACTTTCTTCCTTTTTGATTAAATCCACTTTATTCTCATTATTTCTTCTAAAATTTTCAAAAGTTGTCTACTTGACTTTATCGTTGGGTTCATCCTATGAGTTATAGTTTGAATCATTTGGATTTTCCTCTAAAATCATCAAGAAAAAAACATAATTCACGTTAGAAACCAAAGGAAAATAATGAAAAATTGGTTGGTTACCTTGTTGAGATTGTTACAATGCCTAACTTTGATGATGGTAATTGTTCACCTTCATTGGTTCTATTCCACACACATTAGGTTAGTGACATACTTCATTTTGTGGTGGGCTACAATAAAATAGGTTTTTGATGTAATTATTTCTTATATACAATTCCAATACTGCATAGTATTTTTTAATCAAGCTTATTCATAATGTCATTTTTTCTTAAAATTAAAAAAAAATTAATTAATTAGACTCGCCAATTTTCTTTTTATCGCTTCAAAATTGTAAGAGGGGTTCATTTTTATCTTTGTTTTCTCCAAATTACCTTAGGAATGTACCTTCCAATTTGGCCCATGAGCATATAGAACCTAGTGTAAGGTTATTGTACCAATGAAGAGTTGCATCTTAAAAAATTATTAACAAAAAAATTAGCAAGAAATGTCCACATGGTTAATCTATTTTTTATTATCAATTCCTTTCAAATCTCAACATGCTCATATAAATTATGTCCAACATCAAAGCAAAAAGTAGGCAAAAGATAATATGCTTTTAAAATAATTTGGAAGTCCTTGACAATATTTACCATCAAAATAAATCAACCCCTAAATTTAGTTATGAATACTGAAAAACTCAAAATAAACAACAAACATCTTTTGCTTGTGTTCTTAATGGTTTGATAATTTGTTGGTTTTAAAAAAAAAACATCTTTTATATTTTTAAAGCAAACGATAAATTTTAGTGCTATTTCTATTGATGTGAATGTTGAAACAAACCTACAAATGAAAGGGAACTTTGGTTGGTCCATTAAAAAATGAAGAGCCTAGGTGTTTTCATAAAACTCTATATAAATTTCTTTTGCATAAATTGAATTTTTGAATTGTAAAAAAAATCTCAATAATCAATTATTTCTTATGCCACCTTTTCAAACTACTCTATTCTATAATTTGAAAGATCTCTTCCAAAATTGACGTCTTTGACAAACTTCTCTTCTACTTGATAAAATTAGTAAAGATATATTTTTACATGTATTGTTCACTATAAATTATTTTGCATGTGAAAGACAATGCAGCAATCTGACAATATCTTCATGATTCTTAACTTCTAAATAATTTAGCATTTATAATATAGTAAAAAGAAATAATGCAAATGACATTTCAGTAGGAAAATTAAGATCAAATGATTTGTAACTTGGTAAAAACCTAAGTTGTCAAAACTATCATAGTTGAGTCTATTCGAAGATGTGGATAATAATTTATCATGGGCCTCCATTTTATAAGTAAACTGGCCATAACACTTTTTTTTTATTTTTTTCATATGCTTCTTTAGTGATCACCATTTACACTTTATCACATAGAAGTCTCTTTGAAAACTTATATTAAAATCTTTGTAAAATATTACCAAAATTGTCATATAAAATTTTTCCTCTATGAGCAACTATACTCATTTATCTATTATTAGCCCCTGCCTTTATAGGAAGGAAACTAATGTTTTTGGTTGAGAAAACTTCATATTTATTTGTGCATTAGGAATGGAGCACGAGATATAATGCAATGTTAAGTCAAAGTTCTGATTTTTTCATTTGTTTTGCTAAAAAAAATTACCATTTATCTCTCTCATTGGCGATTGCCTAATTTCCTAGGGGGTTTACATTTTCCAGCAATAATTGTGAATAAGCTATCCAATCATGGGGAGAGGAAAATTATTACGCATGTTTCCCTAATTTTTTGTCATTTTTTTTAATGAAGGGTGCATGGACCTACAACTGGGTGCGTGGCAAGATAATGCTTCCACATTTTTCAATCATGCATGGAAGGGGAGTTGCATTAGGTTTCAAATCAGTGAGTGAGAGCCTGACTTCGTGTATGCTTTCTTGCTTGTGGAGGTGCTTCCATATTTCATTTGCACCTAGTTTGCGCTACATAGAATCCATGTTTGTTGTTACAAAGAAACCTACCATATTTCAAGGTAATTATGCATTTCATAAATACTTCTCT
The DNA here is from genome assembly GCA_007258455.2 of Sequoia sempervirens. Classification (NCBI taxonomy): domain Eukaryota; kingdom Viridiplantae; phylum Streptophyta; class Pinopsida; order Cupressales; family Cupressaceae; genus Sequoia; species Sequoia sempervirens. The sequence continues at coordinate 19,056 of VDFB02347485.1, forward strand.
CTCTTGTTACAATGTAGTTGATAGATGTTCTAAGGTTTGGGGCTGCTAGAAACCATTTGTTTTAACCTCAAATACATGAGTCATTCATGCCAAAGCTTGGAAGATTTTCTTGTCATGTGATAACAAGCAATGCGACTGGTAGATGTCCTAATATTTGGGTATGCCAACAACCATGTATTTTCTGTAAGGAAGAAAAGGTGTGCGAAAACGCTTCCTACGCTAACCTTGAGAAGAGGATTATGCAAATTTCAAATAAAATATTATAGAGATTTGAAGAAAGACATAATACCATAAACAATAAAACCATAACACAGTGATTTACGTGGGGAAAACCCTTTCGGGAGAAAAAACCCCACAATCCAAAACCTGCACAATGTTTTATCAAATCTTGAAACAGATTACAACACACTTGCAATGCAAGTTCTTATAGAAGTCTTCACCTCAACTCAATTTAGATGAATTTCAGCAGCATTCCAGCAGCATACAGACTTGCAAACTAACTCTCTCCTTTCTCTCACACAAATGACTATCTCAAAATACCAATATATAGTATTACATTACATATGAGAATCTTCTAGAGATCAAACTTTTCATTTTAGAAAAAGATAATAAAATCTCTTAGCATTCCAGCAGCATACAGAATTGCAAACTAACTCTCTCCTTTCTCTCACACAAATGACTATCTCAAAATACCAATATATAGTATTACATTACATATGAGAATCTTCTAGAGATCAAACTTTAGATGAAATTCATCTAAATTCAATTTAGATGAATTTCAGCAGCATTCCAGCAGCATACAGACTTGCAAACTAACTCTCTCCTTTCTCTCACACAAATGACTATCTCAAAATACCAATATATAGTATTACATTACATATGAGAATCTTCTAGAGATCAAACTTTTCATTTTAGAAAAAGATAATAAAATCTCTTAGCAATCTTATCTCTATCCCCATATAAAAGATACTTCTCAAAATAGTTGCTTTTCACCTATCACAAAATCTTCTATTCTTGGTTTGCTTTATTTTTTATTTCCATGCAAGGTTGGGACACTTCCTTTTTTTTCCCTTTTCTTTGTTTTTTTTCATTTTTATCTTTTTGTTTTAAAACGCTTTATTCCTAACATTCTCCCACTTGTCGAACACCTTGAATGAGCCAATAGAAAATAGATAGTTAATTGTTGGGGGTCGAAAGGCCCATTAATTTGGAACACCATCTAAACTTATTTGTGCTCATAGGCTTTGTTAATGCATCTGCAACATTCGCCACAGTCTCTACCTTTTCCAGCTTCACCCTGCCATCCTCGACCATATCTCTTTCAAAGTGATACTAAACATCAATGTGCTTGGTTCTGGCATGAAAAGTCGGGTTCTTCGCAAGGGAGATTGCACTCTGACTGTCACAATAGACTATAACTGATATGTGTTTCAATCCAACATCTGAACACAAACGCTTCAGCCAAACGGCTTCTTTACAGGCATGAGTAGCTGCCATGTACTCTGCCTCAGTAGTGGACAAAGCAACCACAGCCTGTCACTTGCTCATCCAACTGATTGCACCACCATTAAGAATAAACACATATGCACTGGTGGATCTTCTACTATCAACATCACCAGCCTAATCTGAATCCACAAAACCACAAATACTCAGGGAATGTTGATCTCCTGTACCATGAAAACATGTAGAGTACTCTGATGTACCCTACAAATATCTAAAGACCCTCTTAACTACATCCCAATGCACTCTTCTAGTATTAGACATAAAATGAGAAAGAACTCCCACTGCTTGGGAAATTTTTGGTCTTGTACAGACCATAGCATACATTAAGCTTCTGACTGCACTCTGGTAAGGCACTCTGCTCATGTCTTCCATCTCCGATGGGGATGTAGGACATTGTGAAATAGAGAGCTTCGTTCCCAATGCAACATGAACACAAAGTGGTTTACAATCCTGCATGTTGAACCTTTACAAAACAGAACAAACATACTCTAGCTAAGCCATAGCTTTTTTTCTCACGATCTCTTCTTATCTCCATCCCAAGTATGTGTTTTGCTGCACCAAGATCTTTCATTTCAAACTTCACAAAGAGCTGAGATTTCAATTCTGCAATCAAACCTTTGCCTTTCCCAATAAACAACATGTCATCAACATATAAAGCAATTACCAGGAAATAATCACCATCAGATTTAAAATATACACAGTGATCAGATTTAGACCGCACAAATCCCAAACTCAACACATATGTATCAAACTTCTGGTACCACATCCTAGGACTTTGTTTCAAGCCATACAAAGATTTCTTTAACATACAAACCAACTTGCTTTTACCTTTTACCACAAGTGCTCTGGCTGTGTCATATAAATCTCTTCCTCCAAAACACCATGAAGGAATGCATTTTTCACATCCATTTGTTCCACCTCTATATCATAAATTGCTGCAATAGATAATAAAAATTGAATGGATGCCATTTTAGAAACAGGAGAAAAGATCTCACCGTAATCAATACCCTCAACCTGAGAGTATCCCTTCGCAACCAACGGTGCCTTATACTTTTCAACATTTCCATCTGAACCAATCTTTTTCTTAAACACCCATTTACATCCAACAGGTTTTTAACCTTAGGGAAATAGTACAAGGTCCCATGTATCATTCCTTTTAATATCTACCATCTCTTCATCCATGGCTATTTTCCAGGACTTTGCATCATTCGTACCCAAAGCTTCTTGCATAGATATCGGTTCATCAACGTTAGTACTCAAAGAAAATATACACTTCCAATCATCAGGTGAATACCCATACCTTTGAGGTGGTTACCTTTCCCTTGTAGACCTTTGAAAAAGTTGAGGTGGAGGTTCTTCCACTTCTTCCTCCTCTCCTGAAGATTCAGAGCTTGATGAGCTCTCGTCAACTTCTTGACTATTTTGGGGTATCAATTCAACTTCCTTACGTGTAGAAGGAATTTGAATCACATCTTTTTTTTGTTCAATTTCTTTATGTTGTTCTGGCTGAAAATTAACAGGAGAAGATTTAGTCTTTCTAAAAATAACACTTCTGGAATAAATTACCTTTTGTGCAATAGGGTCCCAAAGCTTGTATCCTTTCACACCATAGCTATAGCCGATGAAGATACATTTGACAGCCTTAGAATCCAATTTTTTTCTCTCCTCCTTAGGCACATGTGCATATGCCTCAACCAAAAATTCTTAGATGTCTAAGTGAAGGATTTTTCCCCGACCATGCCTCCATTGGTGTTTTATCAACAAGCGTTGATGTAGAAGATCTATTTATTAAATAAAAAGCAGTGGCAAAAGCTTCAGCCCAAAACGTGTGTTCTAGACCGGCTCCACTCAACATGCTCTTAGCCTTCTCCATCAATGTTTTGTTCATTCTTTCTGCAACTCCATTTTGTTGTGGAGAATACGGAGTTTTCTTTTGTCTTTTAATCCTACAATCTATACATAATCTATCAAAGTCTATAGAACAGTACTCACTCATCACCCAAATACACCTTACCACCATCATAGTTTTCATACGTACTAAACCAAATTTTGTTAGGAGTCATGTGGAAAGATGCACCTGAGTCTATCAACCATACATTATCACCTGCACGAGTGGCCAAGGCTGCAATAAAGGCATCTCCATCTTCCTTTTCAGACTCAGAATTCGAATCTTGCTTCTTCTTCTTCTTGTTCTTGTCTTCTTTACAATCCTTTCGGAAGTGCCCAGGTTTGCCACAATTCCAACATATTGCCTTGGACTTACCAGGAGATTTTGATCTCCCCTTGTTTTTGGACTTGGAATGGCTACGTTGCTTTTCATCTTTTCCTCATTCTTTTGGTCTTCCTCAAACACTCAAAGCCTCTTTGGCACTCAGAGAGACCTTCCTTCTCATCTCTTCGGAGAGTAGAGAACCAACAACATCCTCCATCTTCAAGATGACAGAAGTGCTCCCAATGGCCATGACTAGGTTGTCCCATGACACTGGCAACGAACACAACAAATTTTGGCACCTTTCTTCTTCATCCATCTTAACCCCAACTAAGGTCAACTGAGTCACCAGCATATTGAATGTTTCCAGATGCTCAGAAATTCATCCACCTTCTTCCATTCTCAATGAATATAACTTCTTCCTCAAGAAAATCTTATTTACTAGATATTTGGCTTGGTATATCTCACCCAACTTCTTCCAAAGATTCTTCGAAGTGGGTTCTTTGTGGAAATTTATCAGAATTGAATCTACAAGACAAATTCTTATTAGACCTTTAGCTTTTGTATCCATTACATCATATTTTGTAGACAAACTTGGATCTGTAGGCCTCTAGACATTTTCATCCACTGCATCCCATAGATCCCGATCAATCAATAGATCTTCCATCTTTAGCTTCCACATCTCAAAGTTCATGCCAGAAAAATTATCTACTTCAATCCTCTCGGATGTGCTCCCCATCTCTATTATCCTGCAATACAAAATATGAAATACTCTACACAAGCTCCCACTCAAACTTGATTAGCTCAAAAAACCATGTACCCAACAAATAGAACCAAAACTGGCCAGGCTCTGATACCACTTGTAAGGAAGCAAAGGTGTGCAGAAACGCTTCCTACGCTAACCTTGAGAAGAGGATTATGCAAATTTCAAATAAAATATTACAAATATTTGAAGAAACACATAATACCATAAACAATAAAACCATAACACAGTGATTTACGTGGGGAAAACCCTTTCGGGAGAAAAAACCCCACACTCCAAAACCTGCACAATGTATTATCAAATCTTGAAATAGATTACAACACACTTGCAATGCAAGTTCTTACAGGAGTCTTCACCTCAACTCAATTTAGAGGAATTTCAGCATCATTCCGGCAACATACAGACTTGCAAACTAACTCTCTCCTTTCTCTCACACAAATGACTATCTCAAAGTACCAATATATAGTATTACATTACATATGAGAATCTTCTAGAGATCAGACTTTTCTTTTTAGAAAAAGATAATAAAATCTCTTGGAAATCTTATCTCTATCCCCATATAAAAGATACTTCTCAAAATAGCTGCTTTTCACCTATCACAAAATCTTATATTCTTGGTTTGCTTTATTTTTTATTTCCATGCAAGGTTGAGACACTTCCTTTTTTTTTTTTTTTTTTTTTTTAATCTTTTTTGTTTTAAAACGCTTTATTCCTAACATTTTCCCCTCAGATATAACATAGATTAATTGTATCATTGTTTAACCTGTGGACATATAAAATTACAACTTTGTCTAGGTATTTATAAAGCTCAGCTAGGGTTGCAAGTCTTAGTACTTTACTACGCGGGTGCACCAAATATTCTTATCATTTTTTGGACATCTTTAATTAGTGCATTTCCTCCCTTTGTCAAAGTAAGATCATGTTTGCTTGTGTCATCTCTCTTTCTTAAGCTACCTCAGGGAAAATCATACAACATAAAAGAAACACTAGTAAAAAATTATAAGACTAGACAATCTGAAGTATTCACAAAATTCATAAGTATTTCTCATAAAAAGAAAGAGTTCCATAAAGAATACCATGAGACAAAATTTCCCACCATATCAGGGATATAGAAAATAATGGATTTTGAAATACATTTTAAGTTAATTTTAGATTACTAGTTGAAATTGGAATTCACATTATGTAAATTGAATCCTTAGAGTAGCTTCCTATTATTGCTCCCATGAAGTTGGAATATAAAAGTTGAATCTGGGATGCCAAATATACCAAAAAAATAAATTCATTTGACAAATAATAGAAGCCTTGCTAAAAGGGGTTGTTATCAGAACTAGTCCTTTATTTCAGATTTTTTACAGAAGCCACTATTGTTAGCTTAATTTTTTTGTGTCATATTTACTCTCAATGGTGCCCATCTTTTGTGTTAGAGAACCTTATCTACACCTGGTTTGTTTGTTTCTAAATGTCACACAAGATTCCTTTTATTCATTTGGCTGTTAAATATAATCTATAATTGATCGCATATTTTTTCTTAGATGCCAAGTCTGAGGGGCATCTATTACACCATATGAATCTTAAACACTTTGGCTTAGATGTTGGATCTGAAGGATATCTATTTTTTCAGAACTTTCATATAGGAAAAAGAAGTTTAATAAACTTGTACAATAGAAGCAAAGCATATATCTAATTTGAAGCAAATAAAAAACAAAACACCTAGTACACAGTGTTTAACCTTTGAAAATCCTTTTAGGTAGAAAACCCAGCATAGTTACTATTGCATAAAAAATCAACCTTTCACAATACAATAACAAAAATCTTATTTACCCTTAAGTATGCATTGTTATTAATAAGCACATCAAAATTGGTTCATGAATGCTTTAAAATTGTCTTAGTGCCATATGTGAATATGGAAAACCCAATATAATGTCCAAAAAAAATTCTACAAAAATTCTAATTAATGCATGTTTTGTTTATGCTCCCTTTGTTGGTGTTCGTGGACTAATATTGCAGTACAATCCTTTATTATTGTAATGGCTTAGTCAGCCCACTACCTCCTCTCCTTATGCATCGACCTTTGCATGTTTTGTTTCTACTCCCATTTTTGGTGTGTGTGGACTAATATTGCAGTCCAATCCTTTATTATTGTAACAAATTAGTCAACCCACTAACTCCTCTCCTTATGCATGGACCTTTGCATGTTTTGTTTATGCTCCCACAATGAGGGTGTAATTAGTTTCCTTTGGAGGTTATTATTTTTTGCTATTGTGCATGGAGTGTATTTTGGCAGAGTTTTTTATTCTGAAATAATATAGAGAGCAGTGTGAATGTAGTCATTTGGTGAACCACGTTAAAAAAATTCTTTGTCTCATTAATATTTGTGTTTGTTCATTCTTCACTCAACAAAAGTTTGTATATTTGTATCAATTGTGGATTAATTTTGATTTAGTTTTGGATTAAATTTGATGGAATTTTTTAAGTATAATTATTATATATCCATAAAATGTGTATTTTTGTGTAAAGATAGTCTCATTTATTAAATTCTTATCTTATGTGTATCTACATATTCTTATACATTGATCATTTAAATTATTCCTATATCTTTGCACTCATCTCCATACTTTCTTTCACCGCCTCAATATTAGCACTTCCATGCCCTAGGTCAATTTTATGACGAATGAGATTGATCCCACATCATGTGGAATTGATCCAAATTTTAAAAAAAAACTAAATATTTGTTGATTAAATTATCTATTTCACTAGTTGTTTTGAGCTTACTTGGTACACATTTATGTAATTAATGACTATTGTTGTTCTTTGTTCCTACTTGTTTTGGTTTGTCCTTGTTTCCAAAAGACACATGATGATGTTTGTCCTTGTTGCTCAAAGCATATCACATGATACATGATGTTGCTCTTCAAGTATTTTTCCTACTCTAATATGTTTGGTATATTCTTCATTGGTGATGCTAAGATCCGGTGGTTGGTTTTCTTTTTGGCATGATCTATGGTAACATACACTTGATGTGCAAATGGTGATATACTTTCATGTATAGGTGGCATCTTGATACAATGGTTGATTTAGTGGCATGGCAGTGGATATACTTTGATCTTTGACTATGTATACTCTAGCATTCTCAGTGCACAGGTCACTTTCTTTATTGATGGGAAAATAGGTTATATGCTATGGTTTTAGGTACAGGATCATTTATTTTTAATACTTGATACATATATATTTGATTGTCATATTATTCAAATGAAAAGCTATTAAATGCTTATCAAATGTAATATGTATAAGTTTTATAATCAAGATAACAAAAGGATATAATCATAGCAATGTTTGACTTTGACTTGGAAGTATTTTGGGCATGATGTATTATTGTCCATGAAAGTTGTTGATGATAAAGTTGGGCAGATTATAAAAGGTTCCTTTGGTATCCTTGATGTGGCATGAGGCATAATATTCTTTGTCATTTGTAAAAAGGAATCAAAGGTCATTATAAGTTTCTTTGACCTTCACCGAGAACATAAATCATTATTGGTTTTGGATAAATGTCCCATCTTATAAATTCTACTATTTGCATTGGCCTTTTAGGTCAAAAGGAAATTGACAACATGCATATTCTTTTGTTATCATTTTTCTTGTTGAGGGTTTTCAAATCCTAGCTGACTATGCTAGGGCATCGGGACTACACAATGGTTTGGGAAGCTTGGTAGAAGTGGTATGACAGTAGGAAGGAAAGAGGTAACAATTTTAGGAAGTTGAGAAATGATGGTGTCAGCCAATGTTTTTTAGGTGATATCTTTCATTTTTAGTTATTGTTGTTTATTCTTTGCATAAACAGTTATATGGTGAAAAAGGGTTATTGTTTTGTTAAGCAAGTAAAAGAAAAAGTAGGTTTTTCAATTTGAATAACTCGGGTTATTGATTTGCAACGAAATGAAGGCTAGGGTTTGTAACCTTGGTGTTTTGCATACTTGTTTTTGTGACACAATACTGATCTTGTTGAGTTGTTTTAGTCTAACCAACGTGGTTATGCATCTTACTTTGGAATTTTTTGGTGACAAGTTTTACTATGACAATTTTCACCAATTAATGGCTCTTTCAGTTATGAGTTCGAATATGAGCAGCCCTAAAGGATATAAAATATTTTCTGGATTCTGGGTTTGGTTGGTTGAACATAATGTAGAAATCACATAGTTTGTATATGTGATTCTTTTTCATTGTAATTTCCATGTCATAAATAAATCTTAAGCAAAATGCAAAAATCTGTTTTTGTAAAGTTTGTACACAAAATAGTGAAGAGTACCTAGTATAATGTATGTTTTAAAGGTTCCATACTATGAATCTTTGAGACATATATTATATTATTGTAAAGGTTTTGTAATGATTTGCAAAGAGACAGAGTGATCCTCTATAGTTTATTTTTCATGTTTAAGAGTATTTGGTAGCCAGTGAGGCAGATTGCACTTGTCAGTGAGACACATTGCCAATGAGGCATTCTTGTAACCAGTGAGGTTCTTTGGTAAATGAGGCCATTTTTTCCAATGAGGCATTATGTAACCAATGAGGCTTATTAAGCCAGTGAGGAAATTTTACGAGTGGTTTTTCTACCCCAAGAGGGTTTTCCACTCAAGAAATTCATTGTGTTATGGTTCTTTATTTGGTTTCATTTGTGATCTTACTATTTCATAGTTATACATTGTTGCACTTACATTTATGTGATTAAGAACCAACATTTCAAATTGGTACACGTGTTAGCTCTTGAAACATAATTTAAATTGTTCTCAAAGGGTTTAAAAATGTTTTTAAATGTAAACAAATTGAATTAATTTTTCTAGACACTAATTCACGCCCCCCTCAGTGTCTCACATACCCCAAAAATTAGTATCAGATACAAACCCTTGTCTAGAGTTAAACTAGGGGATTCCTGGTAGGAGTACTAAATTGAAAGTCAAGAAGGTATTTCTACATCCAGAGCACCATTGTTTGATGGTACGGGATATGCCTACTGGAAGTTTAGAATGAGAAGACACTTTTTATTCCAAACTATGTTTTTTTAAGAAAACTACTACTAGAGAGGGTAGAACTTATTCATTTATATAGAAATTGATTGCATAAATTGTTGGACTTACAAAAATTCAAAAATAGAAGCTATCATTCCAAGGATTAATCTTGAGAAGAATTTATTTTGTAACTTTTTAGATCATCCCACAACATAACCTTACATTGAAGATCTTAGGGAGCATAACAATTAGTGATCACTTGAGACATTTAGATTAGAAGAAGTGAGAACCCCTTCGAGAGATAGACCTCCATTGGAACTCAATAAATTAGTTGGAAAATTTATCTAGAATCTTAAGCACAAAAAGACCACTAGATAAATAAAATGATGAAATAACAATACTTTTCCAATACCTACCATTGTTGCACCCAAAATTTTCCACAAAGTCATTGGGAAGATTAGTACCCTAAATTAACAACAAAAAGGGATTAAAATATTTGACCATTATTCTAACAATAATATGTCTAGGTATACTTCCAATCTATCCTACATTCCAAGAAATAATCATGATTTAGATATATGAGTTTGGGACGGATCCAATTGATTTAGGATACTTGAAGCCAAAATATATTATCGTAAAAGTTTTGATTTATCATGGTCAATTGTATACCCTACCTTAAGGGCCTCCTATCTCCCTTTATATTTATTCTAAGTCAATTTAAAACCCAAAGCCCAAGTAGAAGCATATTTTTCCTTATTTTCTTTAAAATATTTTGATTTCAAATTATCTTGTGGATGCAAGATGATCTTTTTTATCAAAATTCGTAACAAAGGTTTTAGGAACATGTTCAATCTTATCAAAGACAAGAAGAGTCCCTTGAATCTTAATATTTTGAGAATTATTAGGAAAAAAAGAGGATTTTGGGTACAAACAATAGACTTAGAAAAAAAGCATGAGTGGCATTTGCAAAATCTGTAGGATCCTCAAAAAACTCTCCAAAAAGTGGAAGGTTCTAGATAATATTATCTATTTTCTTATTAAAAGGATTTTTTTCCTATACTTGATCATGAATTTCATGGTCCTACAGTATTTCATCATATACCTAAATTTTTCAACCATCTCCTAATTTTCATTTTGATCTCATCTTGAATTACGGTAGGTATTTCTCCCAAAATGAAAAACCTATTTTTATTTTGAGCATTAGATTTATTCCATTTAAGGAGAGGAGGAGGTCTAAATTTTCCTCTCCTATGAATCATAGTGAAACCATTAGAATTAGATAGACATGCAATAGACCCTTGATTATCTTGTTGAATCAATTGCTTACCCTTTTTATCTTCTTGACTTTTTATTTTCTTGAGGTATCTTCTTTGAAGAATCCATTGATTTGAGTTATGGGAAATCTAAAAAAATATGTCCATAACAATGATATTCATTACATATGAAAATAATGGCTTCATAATCAAGGGTTTGATTCTAAACAAAATCTCCCACTTGAATCTTAAGGGCCTTTGTCAAAGGATTCTTGAGATCCAATTCATCATAGATATGAGCACAATTGGATATTTTTTCTCCCTGGTAATATGTGACGTTCCTAAATAAGTATTGTTTGGACAAAATTGTGGATCAATATTAGGGATAAACTATCCTTGTAATTCTATCAAATTGGTTGAATTAAGTCTTTGTCTTGGCTTCCTCAATTTTTTCCTAGATGTCAACCCGGGGATTGTAAGCTCCTGAAAGGTGTCGTGGTTATGTACCAAAGGGGTGAAATTAAAAATTTAAGTGGGGGTGATATGAAAAACAATCAAATCTAAATGCTTTGAAAGAATAACAAGAATAACACTCTTAGATTGTTCTCCTAAAGAAAACCTTTGAAACCATCAAATGATTTATATTAACAGCTCAAATAAAGTCCTTTAGTATATATAAGATCTGGTTTTTTCCAATTCAACTTTGATTAAACATTACTAATTCTTTTTTAGATTAAAAGACTCCTGAATTTGCAACAGTTTGCATTGATAGAATTTTGGCGACAGGGGTTGTGGAACCTAGTGAGAGGAACTGTGCAATAGATATAAATTCCAAAAAATACAATTGTTAACTCCAAATGCTTAAATAAAATGCAGTAAATCAGATGACATATAAACCACGCTCACAAAAAAATAACAATTATTGAGTTATACTTAAATTAAGCTCACAAGAAAAATAACAATCACTAAACATAAATCATACTCACAAACAACTTAAAAGTAAATTCAATTGGTGGCTAAAGAGTGGGACCTACCTCCCAGATGATCGATCGAAGAGAGTAATCAACAATCTCTTATGTTCAACTCAGTTATCAATATTTTCAGTATTATATTGCCTTGTTTAGAAAAGGTTGGAAGTTTTTGATACACAAAGGAGACTTATATAGACTTTTACATGAAAACTGAATAATCTAAATAATACATATGGTTTTTTTAAAGCTCAACAAGATCCAGATCGATTAAAGAAAGAATGAAGTGGCATACGACCATTCTTTCTAAAAGCCAAAAAATAATTTAATAACATTATACAAAAATACATTAACTATCCACTCCATCTAAAGACTATAGACTGATTGAATATTATTATGCAAAAGATAACAACAATGTTGATTTAGAGTTGGCAACAAAAAGGATGAAGACAATCTTTTCCATCACTTCTCGAGGCCATAGGAACCATGTTTCCACACATAACCACTAAAATCAATACTAATTAATCGATTACTTCCTAAGTTATATTTATCTTCTAATCCATATTAATCACTTTTAATTCTATAAAATTATTATGGAAATTAAGGGGAAAAGGACTAAAATGTAGGCTAAAATCAATGGAAAAACAAGACAAACATTTATCCCATCACTTTCCCCCAACTGAAGACATTGCATGTCCTCATGCATGACTTATAGACTTAGTTTGTTCATCGGTCAAATTCTTCATTGCTGCCACAATCTCCTTTCGCCACTTGTCTTTTAGACTCTAAACAATTTGTTGGCACTCTATCATGGGAATGTAGTTAGTGGAAATCATTTGCTCCATTTAGGTTTTCAACTCATTAACTTTTTCCTGATGGTATTCTATAGTCATACACTCTTCAACAATGGTCTCTTCCCATGAGGCTTTTAGGTTGCTAACTATTTGTTGATTCTCTGCTATAGTTATGTAACCATCCATGCTTTCCTTTTCAACAAGATTCCTTAAGTTTTCCACAATTTGATAGTGTTCCCCTAGAGATATATAGGCTTCCATGTCCAATCCCTGATTTTGAGCCAAGTAACCCAATTGGTTCTTTGATCTATTCCTATTTTCTTGAATTTGTTGCACCCAACTCTGGAGGATATGAACCTGTCCCTCCAAACGTTTCACCCTGGCTTGTAAACCATGAATTTCTTTATGTTGCTTGGAAAACATTTCATCGACACTAAAATCTTTTGATATGTGTGACTCCTCCTGTGATAGTTTTTTTGTGACCTTAATCATGGGATCACCTTCCTGATATTGGCCTAAGGTAGATGGAATATTGATTGTACCTTTGAAACTCATGTCTTCTTTGCTAGTAGTTTGCTTACCAACAACAACATTGGGGAGTGGAGTATTGGTTTCTTGTAGAATCAAATTTTTCCCTACTTCCTGTAGAAAACCTTGTGCCACATGGGTTTCATTAGCATTATCATATTCTTCTTGAATATCATGTTCATCTTTCTCTTCAGAAGCCTCATTTTGAATTATTTCCTTTTTCTTTTTTTTCTGTTTTCCCTCCTTTGCTCCTAGCTTTGTCTATCTCTACTTCTCAAAAGGTAAGTGGCCAACACTTCCACATATGGCTTTGGTTATTCCTAACACATAGTACTAGCAACTTTGGCTAATTTTTTCAGTTTGGAGGTTGAAAGGTCTTTTATTTTTGCTTTCCTCTTTTGTTGGGTGTCATAGGAGTGTTTGATTTTAGTATGAGGGGTTTTGGTAGACTTTTTGGGTTTTCCTTTTCTAGCAGCTCGAACCCTACTCTTAGCTTGTTTCATATGCACAGTCTTGCTTGGGTGTTTAGGCTCATCATTTTTTTGGTTATCCTCTTGGTTTTTGAATTCAATATATTTTTGGATTGAATTAGGAGCATCCAATTTCATGTCCTTACCCAGTGTTTCATTGGTAGTTCCAGGGTCCTCATCTGGTATGTCATCACTTGAATCAAGTCATCCTTATTATCTTGATCTTTTGTTTCATTTGAGCTACTCTTGGCTTCATGAGCCTCTAACTCAACTCTTGAAACCAAGGCATGGGAAGGGATTTCTTCTCCTACAAAGATAGGCCAGCTAATTGGGGGAACAATATGTTTTAAACCCTCTATGACAATTAATTTGATCAAGCCATGATATATTAAAGAATTGCGATGTCCCTTTTGAACTTTTGAAGACATTCATTTTATGGAATGAAACAAATAATATGGTAGATTCACCAGTTCATTATGTTGTAAATGACATAACAATCTAAGATGCTTAGAAAAGATGTATGCACACCTTCCCTCGCTAGTGATATATTGAATTATGGTCTTACAAACATCAAACCGGGTTTTAGGAAGTGAACTATGCAATGTGCCTTGCCCTGGAACTGTCTTTAACCTCTCCTTTCCTTGTAGAAACTACATTGTAAGGCATTGTAAATTGGTCATTCTAGTCGCAACTATAAGGAAGTAAGCTTATGCTTGAAGAGGCAATCTAGTGACAGTGGAGATGAGTCGAGCAGTAACTGGAAATGAATGACCCTGCACCATTGCAAAACTATCATTTTCATTAAATTCCATGACAAACTCATAGGCTATATCATCATAAAATTGACATAGTTTCTTTAAGAAGACATGTCATTTTGTGGCTTTAAAAATCTTATAAAATTGTTTGTTAGCTTGTAAACTCTTCATGCTAGTGGGCTCCTCTTGAATGTGAGGGCCACCCATGGTGACAGATGCACAACTGGCAATTGAAAAAATGACAATAGGATAACTAGAAAAGAAAATGATATTTATGAATGGAAGTATTAAGAACACGATGATAAAAAAAAGGAATAAAAATATAGATATAGCAAATAAAATGTAATAATTGTGGCATAGGGGGATTTCGCAATGGGTTACAATAATAATTACCTTGATTAAATCACATGAAGCAAATAACCAGGATATAATAATGGAGATAGTTGACATGACTTATCTCACCAACTGAATGTACAACGTCATCCTTGGAGTTCCCATAAATAATTTATAAAACAAAAGCAATGCATTTGAATTAAAGGAAAAACATACCGTTCAAAAGTTTGTCGTTAAAATTACACCGGAGGAGGACATGGTAGAAGAATCCAATGGAAGAGAGGTGGAGGAAGTGACAAGCAAGTGATCGGTGATGAGGTGGCAACCAAGTTGGGGATGTAATCGAGTTGGCACAAGCAGGGAAACTACCATGCGAGGTGCCACACAAGTGAAGGAGTTGGAAATTGTGCAACAGAACTGCGGAGGCAGTGATGGAGCTCCCATACTGAAAGTGATGTCGCTGAAAAGACTAATGTGATAGCACAAAGCAAAAACAAACCACCAACGCTGAGTTGGAGGAAAAGTTAGCATGGACACAAAATGGATGCAAAATGTAGAAGAATGTGAACAAAGTAGAAAGTGGAGGAAATTGTCAGGATGAAGAGGAGACTGGTCTACCAATTAATTGAAGGCAGTAGAGCGAAACCACCAGCGACACAATAAGAAGAGGCAACCCGATGGAATCACCCACTATATGCAAGATGAATTTTCCAGCAAAGCCAAAAATAGGTCCCACACATTGCTAAAATGAAGCGACAAGAGCAACAAAGGTCCAATATCTTGTCACCAGGGTGGCAAGAGCACCATAGAGGCAGTATCATGTCGCCAATGTGACAAGAGGTGGTTTTTTTCATTGTTGTTTTTTTCTTTTTCCTTTTTCTTTTTCTTTTCAATGACAATGGCATACCGTCGATGGCTCTATTTTTAGATTGACATCACCCGAAGGTGCTAAAAAAATTGGATTTCACCTATTGGTGTGTTATATGATTAATATCTGCTAGTCACCTGATTTTCAAATATTAACTGGCCAACAACGTCCAAGGGTTTTCATTGTTGGATCTTTATTGCATGTTTTTTTCCTTTTTTGTTTTCATTATTTTTCATTTTTTTCTCTTTTCTATTCTATTTTGGAGAGGTGATAGGAATAAGAGTATGTTCCTTCACCACATCACATACAAAAGTTTCTCTAGAAAGGGGTCGTTTGTAGAGTTTTAAATGCTTCCCGTTAACAATGAGAACCATACACTCCAAGTCGATAGTGCATAGTTCAACAACCCCATTACCATAGACACTCTTGATCTCATAGGGATTGAGCCAAAAAGTGTAAAATTTCCCTTCGAAGTCCTAGAATCGAGAGTCATAAAGAAATGTTTAGTCACCAAGTTGGAACATGCACTCACGAATGAAGCGATCATACCATTGGGCCTATTGTGTTTGCACCACTTCTACGTGAGAAAGACCTTGTTGACACATCTCATCCAAGGAGTGGAGTTGATCAATTCTTTCCTTCTGGGCTTCAATGAGACTCATCCCAAGTTGGATGAGTAGTACCAAGGCATTATAAAGTATCCAATATCACCAAAACCAATCAAGACCAAATGAAAACAACAAAATAGAGGAGAAAATATCATTGCACATACATGCAACAATATTTAAAGAAAAAAGAAAAAAAAAATTAATATTGAAAAAAAAAAAGTGTGGTGATAGTCCTAGAGCACAGCAAGGCTATGTCAATGATTGTTTGGAGGCATGTGATGGTGGGACATCTCAACGCATAGGCGGGAACGTTCATGGTAGGGAGAAAGTGAAGCGCTCATCTAATGAAAACCATGGTTTGTGTGTTGGTGGGAATGGGTAGGGGTGCAAATGATATTCCCTTTGTTCCTCTTCTCCTCAGGAAACCTTAGATCCACCTACTCCAGGTAGTCACAAGAATTTGATCCCTTAGGGTCTACTCTGATGAGGGCTACATTGGCCAAGGGGCCTGTGCCTCTTTCTTTGGATTTAGATGCCATTACAACTTACAAAAATTGGTCAAATCCCTACCATGAATGCTCTACCTTATGCCTATAGTAGCTTCTAAGGGTAACCACTTGCTTGCCTAGCCTGTGCCACCCTCCTCCCCCATTGTGGAATTGATCACTTGTTCTGGTGGCTCCTCAATTTTGATTGGGGACACGAAGGTGGTCATTTCTAATGAACCTTTGGACTTTTTCCTCTCTGACAATAGTATCGAGGAGATTGCAAAAGATATTTGTAATTGCTCTCTGGTTTTGAGGTTCTTATGTAGGCATTCATCTATTGAATCCATTTTTGACTGAGTGAAATCTTCATGGAGCAACTTGTCTACCCCAAAGATTGAATCATTGGACTTTAGTTTCTTCTTACTCACCTTCATCTGTGTTGATGAGTGCAATTTTGTTTTTTAGAATGGTCCATGGTTCATTGGGAATTTAGGCCTCTTCATCACTCCTTGGTCCCCTTTTTTTATCCTACTACTGCTAAGATTATTAAGGTTTTTATTTGGATCAGACTCTATAACTTTCCCTTAGTTATGTGAAAGAGGGATCTTATTAGCAAATTGATCAGCCAAGTGGAATCTTTTGTCAAACTTTATGTTGAAGATGTGGCTCCAGATCGCAAATTTTATAGGGTTTGTGCAATGGTGGAAATCTCAAAACCCCTCTCACATTCTATTTAGATCCATTCTTCTCATGGAATTTGGACACAATTTTTAAACTTCAAAGGCCTCCCTTTTTTCCACTTTCATTATAATAGGTTGGGTCACATAGTTGAGGCTTGCTCTCTCCATCATTAGGCTTGATCTAGATCTATCAAGCTTAAAAAGTGGGTTAAGAAGGTTAGTTCTTCGGATGCTGATTTTATTTGGCATTTAATCATGACATGTTTGTGGATTCTAATCTTGCTCCAGATCAGATGGTGGCTTAGTGGCCTTAGGTTCCTTCTTCTCCTCTTGTGATTCCTTCCAAAGATAATGTGCCTAAGGCCCCTCATGGGGGGAGAAGGATGGTTCAGAGTCTGATGGAATGTTCCCTTTATGGATGACATTGATGATCAAATTCATGACTATTTTGACCATGATGTGATTTTGGAGCCGCTAAGGAAACTTGGGATTACCCAAACAATGAACAACAAATTGAAACCTAATTGTGGTGGCTCAAAGAGAAAGGTGGGAAGAAAATATGAGGTTGAAAAATTGTGTATCGAAGGAAAGGAAGTTGTGGAGGAGGGCTCCCAGTGGACCATGGATGCTCTCTTCTCTAGAAACTATAAAAGAACTTAACAAAAATCTTGTGTGTGGCAGCGTGCCATTTTCCTGTTAGCTTATTATTGTAACATGACTTTGGTTCATTTCTCCCCCTCTCTCCCTGTAGCTCCTTTTAGGCTCTTTCATTCATCTCCAAGCCCTTATTTTGTCTTCTATTTCTTCTCTATTTGCCTGGCAGAATCGATATATCTTATTTTTTATGTTTTAATAAAGGGTGTGGACCCTCATCCCACAACTTACGAATAAAAAAAATTATAGAAAAAACCCTCAACTCTCAAGCTTCTCCCTCCTTAATGCCTAATTATGTGTGAAAATAATCTGTTGAAGTTCTAAAATATTAACTAATTAAAAATATTGAGTTGTAGGATATAAAATTGTAACAGGCCCTCTTTTGGTAAATATATTTCCCTTTAAATTCTCTATATAAACAACTTAATTTTAAGCATAAATAACAAAAAAAATCATTAATAATATCTTGAAATATATATACAAAATTAACACATATATATGTTTAAATAAATTATAAGAGATTATTGTTGAATTTTTTTTCTTATTTTTGCTTAAAATTAAGTGTTTTATCTAGAGAATTTAAAGGAAAACATATTTAACAAAAAAAAAGGGGGTTACACATTTATATCCTACAACTCAATTATTTTAATTAGTTAATCTTTTAAATACATTACTTCTTCATATATGGGAACAAGAATAAAATTGAAATCCATATGGAATAATACAATATCTTATATTTACAAGCTACAATTATTTATCCAATTCCAAAATGAGTAAGCCGTCTAATGTTCAATTTTTCAATACAATGATCTCAACTTGTACAATATTGAAATATAATGGTTTGTCAATATAATATAACTCAATGTTACATTTTAATTCAATTATAAATTTCATTTGAAGCATTCACTTATAAATCTCTAACCAAAATTGAATGAGCAAATGGGATGAGAATGTTCTCCACCAAACCATTATAGAATCATCAAGCCATAAAGGCTCTTGTCATCCCCTGAGTTAAGAGGCCAAAGAAGAACTAAGAAGTTCATTAATTGAAAAAACTAAATGAAAAATTCAAATTCATAAGAAATATTTAGAAGAAACCAAGAGACCAATCAAGAGAGGCAAATTCAAGGATAAAATGCACACATACACAAAAATATCCTAAATATAGACATGTTAACTCAACACACACCTAATTTATTGTTTTATCATATACATATGCAAGAATTAGTGGAAGCATAACACAATAAAAAGATAGAGCTTACTACATTAAGCAAGCCTACAAATGGATTAAATTCCTTGGATAGACCTCCCTCCCAAACTCACACACCATTCCACTCTCTATAATCCTTCAATATATTAAAGAAACTTGCACTATCAAGAATGAAAAAATGAATCCCTACCAAAAGAAAAGAAAAGAATGGCATAAATTATTCTTAGGATCTTTTTACCTCTCTTTTTACCATGTTGAAAATATACATAAAATAATATTTTTTTAAAATAAAATAAAACAATAATAGAATAATTATATATAAAGTGAAGGAACATGCATATGTGTAAAAATAAAAATTTATACACATGTGTGTTGCGATCTTTCTTATACTTGGCCTTTACCTACCTACCCACCTTCCTTCCTTCTACCATATTTATGGTCTCCACCTCCTATGGTCATTTCCATTTGAATTATATGGACATGCAATAGACCCTTGATTATCTTGTTGAATCAATTGTTGTTTATAAATTTAGGTATAAATGTAGTGGTTAATGCACTAGTAGAATTCATGAGTGCTGACTGATTATGTATTTTATGTACTGGAGATCCATAATAATGTACATGCACTAAGTTATGTCATTTGGATTTAGATAATCTTGTTATCTTGACTTGCACTTCAAATTCTCTCAAAATAAATTTAGATTCAAGAAAAATTAGTGTTTTTTCAAAATTAGTCTTTATCAGTTCTTTGCATTTAGATCATCTCATCTAGGAACATCTCATTCATATTTCCATTATACTTGCATTAGTTTTAGTGAACCACCTAGGTTTTTGGCCTATCTCTCTCCTTTTAGACCTAAAAAACCCTAAGAGAGTAAGAGAGCCATAGCACCCAAAAATCTATGGTTCATTGTGGTGAACCTAACTTTTGAACACCTTCTTTTTTGATTTGGACTCCTTCATTCTCCTAGATCATCTAGTTTACATTGTCTTTGCATTAGAGTTTGCATTAGTTAATTGGCATCTAGGGTTTCTATCATTTTGCATTAGCGAAAGTGCATATAGGTTGCATTTTTGCATCCCAAATCATTAACATTTTTTTGAAATTCTGCAATTGCATCTTATGTCTGTATCATAGAACATAGAAAACATCTTGAAATCACTTAGAAATTTCTAAAAATTCTGCAAAAAATCCCTACTAGGACTCATTCACCATTTTGGGTGAATTAGTCCCTGTGCACCCTTGAAACTGCCTTTTACAGAGCTAAAAACCCTATTTTTAAGCTTTTGTTTTCCGCCCTTACCTATCTATATTAGTTGGTTGAGTTTCTATAACATTAATTTCCTTAGATCTAGCTTAAATTATCTCATTTCATGCATCATTCAATTTTATATTTGCACCTACAACATTTCATCTAGTTCAGATTGTTGTATAGTATAATCAACAAATTACTTTGTTTTACATCTCAAAATTGCATAGCATATTTTCTTTCAATAGATGTGGCTTTTATTTGCTTAAAAATGGATTGTACAAATACAACATTCTTTCTTATAAGTTCAATTTTGATTACAAAAATGAGGTCATTCAAAAAAATGCTAATCATAATCAAACCATTGACACAATCCTTAATATTAATTACCCATTGGTGAGAATGATAGTGTAGACAATCATAACAGTCATAATTGTTCTTCTCCTGATACCTCTCCTATTAGTGACGAAGGTAACTTGGTGAAAGAAGATACAAGCATTGAGGGTCTCGATTATCCCTCTCATCATTCCCCTTTGAAGAATATTAGACAACAAGAGGATGAAATCATCTAAACATTCTTAAATATCACCTTACCTAGTTTCCCTAACCATAACAATCAAAATTGTCTTGCTTAGATAATATCCCTCCTTGATGCAAAGAGGATAGGTTGGCGTTAGAAGATATACCTATTAAAATTCATGACAACCTTGATCCTCCCTTCCCTAATGCTCCTACCATTTGGGATAATCTATTTAAAAACAATAGTGGTCCTTCTCTTGATGCCTCCCCCACTTGTGATGAAGCTACTTTACACATGTCAACTTTGGATGAACATATTACAAGCTCTCCTAGTAGGGTAGATAATATGGAACAAGAGAATGAGACTTTAGCAAAATATGGAAATCAAATAGAGTCCTCCCCTAATCTCCCCACTATCGATAAACACAAAAATCCAACCATTGATCATTCCCCTACTTGTGATGCAGTAATTTTAGAAGAACCAATCCATGAATTTCAAGAACATTTGATTCATAGTTCTCCTAAAAACTCTCCTTCTAGGGAGAATATCATGGTGCGAGCAAATGAAAACAATACTAATGTGTCTTCTTTAGATAAAATGGTGATCTTCTCAATTTCCCTTTATTAGAGATACATCAAACCAAGATCGTTGAGGTTATGAATACGCAAGTGTCTATTTGATCCTCCTCAATTAATGGACCTCATACATACCCTGTGGGACATCCTAAAAACCCTCTAATTCTCTATCCACCTTCACACAAACCAAAAACTCCCAATCAACCTGAACTCATCCTTTATCCACCTTCAACTCAAAATAAACCTGAACTTGTCCTTTACCTACCTACGAATAATGTTTTGCAGCAACTGAGTCAAAATACCATTTCTCATACATATAATACTAGGAATAATTTGCAACCACCACACCCAACCCCAACACCCTTTTCGTCTATCGCCGGATGCCAGTGGTCGCCAGTCTGGTGATCAGGCAATGCCATCGTCGGAAAGATGGCGCAGGTTATGCCAGTAGCGGCCATTATGAAGACCAATCGAAGAACAGAACCGATGGTGGTTGGATGGTGGACAGTGGTGACGTGGTGGTTAACAAAATTCGTCAGTCGGTGCGTTGGTGGTCAGTTCGTAACCGCCAGATCCTGGTTCCGATGCCAGTGGTGTGCAAACCATCTGATGGATCTCAACACCAACCACACAAGTGGAACCCATACAACAATAAAAAAAAAGAAAAACACATTGACAATGTCACAAATCTATTAGATGATGATTGGGGTTCCTTAGATATCAAACCTACATTCATGGGAAAATACAAGATCATACACAAAGACTCGAAAAAGGAAAATAAAAAAGCAGTCATGTCAACACAAAACTTAGAAGACCTTTTGAAAGCATCTGCCTCAACCACTTTAGACAAAGAACCAAATTACACAACACACTTTGAAGAACTTAATCATGAACAACCACCCGATCCAAAAGTAATGAAAAAGCTTTATGGATGAGGTTATGAACTTATGAAACAACTTGGATAAAGTGGAAAAGGATGTGGTGCGAATGAATAAGGTATCCACAACCCTATCGACCCTGTCACACAACAAACAACTCATGGTCTTGGTTATTGTCCTTTGGTAGAAGTAATGAATCCTTCACTCAACATCAACACTCTCACACAACATTCTAAACCAACCTTAACTGTAAAGCATCCTGAACTAATAGACACTACTAGCCTTGAAAGTGATCCTTCACAACAAACAAAGACATCCTTGCTTAATGTCAATGTCATCTCGCAAAACACTAATGATTTGAATTTTACACCCTCCTATAAAGGAGAGAACACAATCTCGACATCTAAAGTGTCTTGTGTAGATATGACATCTTCTACATCTAAGCAAGAGATATCTTTGTTGCATAATATAGGAACATCTACCATTGATCAAGAGGGTCTCTTGTCAAGAATCCTCCAAGATCACTTGATATCCCTTCCTCCAAGAACTCGAAAGAAACTATATTACAAGAATTCCTTTTGTGCCTATCATAGAATTCACAATCATTCTACTAATGAATGTAAGGCTTTGAGTAGTAAAATCCAACATTTTAAGGAGTTTGGTGTTCTTCCCTATGTGGGGGCACCTAATTCCTCTAATTGATACTAATTTTCACTCTAGCATGCATTTAATTACTCATTTCGGTTCACCCTTTTTCCTACACTCAGTGGGGGCAAGGGGTTAGGTATCCTTTTCCTCGTATGTCATTTGTCGTTGTCTCTTTTGGCTAGTCATTAACATTTTGAATGAACATATAAGAGAAAGCTTGGGATGTGGATGACATGCCTTAAGTTGGCTCGCATGTGACATACTACCTTTTTCATTCACGCAACTTATTGGAAACATATGACTTGGCATAGGGCTTTCTGAGAAAGCTCTCATTTCTTCTAGATACTTTAAAGAAATTTCTCACAGTAATGGTGTTAGCAACAACTTTAAAGTGGAGGCATACATCGACACGCACATTTCATTGTGTGATTTCTTTCTTCTTGTGATGCATCCTTTTCTTGGTGGTGTCATTGGGCTTGATTCCCTCTAAGAGTGTGATACTTCTTTAAGACATCCTCTCTTGGAGACATTAAGCACAATGTCCCCTAAGATGAGACCTTGCATGAACTAAGAAAAATCCCTTTGAAAATTCTTTACACCATTTACAATGTCTATGAGTGTCAAGCATACAAAGTTTTTTTTACCTCATAGAGATCGAAGATCATTTTTCGTGTGGTTCCTTATTAAAGTTATCAGGAGGTATAACTTTGGTATGGTTGAGCGGGAAGCCCATTCTGAGGCATGACTTTCCCTATGGCCACTCACATGTGTGTGAGCACATATCGGTCGTATGTGTCTCACCCTTTAGGACTTCTCACTTAGAGGACATCCAAGAGTTTTGTC
Organism: Sequoia sempervirens; assembly: GCA_007258455.2. NCBI lineage: Eukaryota > Viridiplantae > Streptophyta > Pinopsida > Cupressales > Cupressaceae > Sequoia > Sequoia sempervirens. The sequence continues at coordinate 42,854 of VDFB02347485.1, forward strand.
ACCTCAAAGTGAGTATGCATTTTTGGACAAACAACCTATGTAATGCCCCACCACACGACCCTAGAGGAAGTTGCAATTAACTACTCAAACGTACTAATTTTTTTTTGTTTAAGTATAATTAACATGCAAGATCACTATCCATTGCCAACAACCTCTAAGGTTACGAGACTGAGTTTACTTAAACCCAAACAAGAAACATGAATTAAAATCATAACATTTAATTACTTAACAAATTAAATGCACATGCATTCCATACATGATAAAAAATACATCAAAGCATAAGAAATACCGCATGTTCCAATAACAATTATTTACAATAATGTTACAACTCTCATTCCCCGAATGAGGTAAATCCAATAAACATGGTTACAAATTACATCTTCCACCTCGATAACATAAGAGGGGAATAAAATACAATAACAACTGAAATGAATAACGCATGAAAAGAAACTAGATCCCACAAGCTCTCCAATTGGAAATCTCATCCACATGAACAAGAAGAAAACCCAACAAATTAAGGTGCACATTCCACCCAACCATGTGATACCCAAAGGCTCACCCCCCGTGCTAGGAGAAATTAACAAGGATTTCTAGACAGTACCATCAACCTCTAGGCACAGGCTAAGTCACACAGTCGACACAACCAATCACATGAACCATACAACCATAAAGATAAAACAAGTACAACTCTAGCATCACTGACATAAGTTACATTGCTTCCAAAAATAAAATAGGTCAAGTAAGATAAGAAGACCATACACATAAAAAAAAATACCAACTGTTGTCGTAGAAAGAGTGTCATCACACAGCTCGACATGGGATCTCCTCTGGGAATCTTCATAGGCTCCGGCCCCCACTATGAGTTGTCCTGGTGGCCTCTACTGAATCCTAGCACCCATGCTCACTCATGTGGAATCAAATACCTCTTGTAAGGACAAGATAGATGACCTTACCATTCCAGGCCTTCCCGTCTCATCCCAAGTCTATACAATCCCTTGCATCCATGAGCGAGGCTCAATTATCTTAATTAATATGAAATACTACCTAAACTTCTAAGAATATTGTTTTAGTTATCACTTGATTAAACCACTTCTAAAGGTTTCCTAGTTTACCTCTTTGGGCTCTGGCCCCTAATAGAAGCCACTCTTCTACTTGAAAATAAACTGACACAAAACCAATCACATAGGGTGTCAAAGGGCATACAACAAGATAAAACCACTCCAACTCTAGGAGGAACACAAAATGAAAACTCACTCAAAACACTGGAGGCAACAAAAGTCAAAACACTCTCCAAACACTGGAGGCAACAAACCACATAAACCACTCTTAATTCAAGGGAGGCACAAAACATCCTCATTCGTGAAAACCGAGTAAAACAACGGGTACATTTAGATGCACTACCCAAGGAAAAACGAAGGTTGACTAACACATTATGACAACTCAATCTGGAAGACTTCAGAACATTTACTCTATTTTCCCATCGACATGAAGGAGGGAGAAAGCATAAAGAAAGGAAATTTGATGATTAATCACCTACTTTAAGATTTCCTAAATCCAAGCCAACAAGGAGATATTGTTTATAATCAAGTACAAATAATTAAATTTGATTGCAACTACTCCAAGGTAACTGAAATTACATTCATAATATCAAAAAATTTAGACTAATACTTTATCTCCCTATTTCTCCAATTACACAAAATAATCAAAACCAACTTGTTTTAAATAATATCATTTGATTAAAATAAATCAATCTTTAATTCAACTATGCTAAAAATAATCAACTTAACTTTAACTATATTCGGATACACATATATATTAAATATATATATAAAATATATACATTTAATGTATATACATATTTATATATATATATAATTATATAACTTTTATTAAAATAATCCATTTAAACTCAACTAATTAAATTATTTAAAAATACATAATGCATATATATATATATATATATATATTATATATATATATATATAAATACACAATATATGCATACTATATATATACATAATATATATATAAATTATATATATAAATAATTATTAAAAAAATTATTTAAATATTAATAAAATATATACACATATAATATATATATATTATATATAATATATAATTATTATACATAATATATATATTATATTATACATATGTTAATTATTAATAATAAATAAAAAATTTATAAAAATAAAATTTATATAAAAAACAAAAACAAAGCTACGCATTGGGCTGCGGCCCCTCCCAAAAGGAGAGGCAGGCTACCCACGTAGCCTCCCCCATATGGGGGTGCGCTGTGTGGGCAGCACCGCTGCCTTGGAGGCAGCGGCACTGCCTCCACAACGCCTCCCCATGGGGGCGACTGTGGGGGCAGCCCCCACTCCCCTCCACAAAACTCAAATAAATTATATTTTATTCCTTTTTTATCTTTTTTTTTAATATGTAAAAACCCAAAAAACAAAAAAAAAACAGAGCACAAGAACTCTGTTCTCTGGTTTTCTCGTAAATTTTTTTTTGAAACCAATCTTTCCAGAATAAACAAAAAAACATAGTATATTTATAAAATATACTTGTATGTATATATATATACACAGGTATATTTATAAATATATACCCAAAATTTCCATTTTTAGTTAAACTATACAATTTCACAACAAAATTTTGCAATAAAAAAAAAAAATTGTCAACACAATATTTGGTTTTAAGTTTCAGTTTGAAATGAAAATTTCTTTTGATTTCCATTCTATCTTTTCATTGTTTGATTCTTGTTTTGTTTTCTTTCCCATAATTTCAACAGAAGTTTGCAAGTTTTGAAACAAATTTGACATGGGTTTTCATTGAACTTCAAACAGAATTTAAAAATTTTCTA